>VZSF01001160.1:568984-760828 GCA_013398295.1 Chionis minor | reverse complement strand
CAGTATTTTTTTTTTTTTTTTTTTTTTTTTTTTTTTTTTTTTTTCCCCTGCTTTACATGCATTAAAATCCTGCTTTAGGAAGATCTAGTTTTGTTTAAAAATATTTGGAAGGGGTAGGGTCAGTTAAGTATCTTGGAATAAATTATTCTACAGTAAGCTGAGAATGATTGCCAGAAGAGACCTGTGAGCTTGTGGCCTCTGTTTTTGCTTGTATAACTCTATGTACAGAATGGCTCTTTTGAAATGAGGTATAAAAGTTTATACTATGGATTAAATAATGTGGGTTGATAATTCATCATCCCTGTACCCAGTTCAGAATAATTAAATTTCTGATGTTATTTTTCATATTTTAACAAATTTTGCATAGAAGACTTGCTCCTAAGCACTATGGATGAAATGTAAAGAGATTCTTTATTACTTAAACACCAAACTTCTGCTCTCTTCAAACTTGATTTCTGCTAAAAATTAAGATACTTCAAATTTACTAGAAGCTGAACTAGAAGCTGTGATAGAGCTAGGTGAGAATAAGACTAGTTGGCTGAAGTTTCACCAGTGGTGGACAGTTACGTTTTTCTTGGCTGTTTTAAAAAAAGAAAAACAAATTGTCAGTCATGTTTCCTGTTCTGCATTTTAGACTGTGGTATAAAACCTGTGAGAGTCTTCAGTCCCAACGGTGTTAGGGACTCCAAGAAAATACAGTACCACTCAAAAGAAAGCTCCATGGAACTTCATACTCATTTCTTGCCCTTTTTCAAAGTTTTCTTCAACTTCCTAGCCAGCTAATAAGGCATTTTGTATTTTTGGAACTGTATTTGTATTTTTTTGTATTGTTGGAATAAGCTTGAGAGAGTGATGTTCATTATTGCCCCAAGGAACTTGTCTGAATATACAAGAGTGGGTATGTTGCAAGACTTTTTCAAGAGGGATTAGTAATTTTGAAGTTATTGCTGGATGTTAAAAACTGCCTAAAAAATACCTTTAAGTAAGCACTAATAGTGGTGAAATCTCATTGTTTGAAAAACTTGAATCACTGTTAGTTTACAATTTTCAAATGCTTCACATCTTGTAAGGTCTTAAATAAGCATGGAGAGAAATATTTCTGCTTGAACACTTACGGCTGAAAACATAAGAAATGCTCCATGCTTGGAAATTATTGCAGTCAAATCTTGGTAATAGTGTTGAGGGGTGAAGTTCTCAAGATTATAAAAGTACTTCTGGATTTCAGCTCTAACTTTGCAACTGTGAATATGAAATTTAGTAAAAAAATCTTAAATATGATCTTAATTTAGAGAGTAGTAGTTCTTTTCTTTTTTCAACATGCTTTCATTAATAACTTGACTCCCCTCCACTTTACTAGGTAGATATATTGGAACAGAGCAAGAATTTGGTCAGAAAAATTTAAACAAAAGATGTAAATGAAAATCAAGGTTTGGTCAGTTGTAAAAATATATATTTGGTGCTTTCAACCCATTCCAGTATCTCTTAAGTCTTTCCTGCATCAGACACTTTCCTTTCTTCCATTGCTTTTAGAAAGTTTGAAAAACTTATTTCTAGTTTTCTTTGTTTGAAAGCTTTGTGATATTAAAGAAAGAGAAAGAAGAATGTTAAATTGGCAACAATAAGCCTTATGCAATATAGACGGACTTTTCACTTGATGGTTTCCAGTTGGTCTAAGAAGTTTGCATCTAAGCTACACTAGGGACTGCCAGTTGCAATATATTTTTCCACCCACCCTGTGAAAAAGTGAGACAGGGAGAGACTTCCTTTTTTTGGTATTTTCTGTCTGTTTAGAAAGATGATATAGTAGATCTTAACTAAACAGATTGAACAACTACTGTGAGAATCAAAGAATTGTTGCGAAATTATGAAGAAAATGTGACTGAGTCTGAAGAGACTAGGATCTCAGTTTGCAAAGGGTATGGATTCTTTATTGCCCTCAACTGTTGTAAAATACAATTGGAGATAATTTTCAGGTGAAAATAAAATAATTAAAAATTGTCATGTTTTTAGAACTTCTTCATCCTTAAATTCTGCAAGTGTTTGAACGAAGAACCCCAGAACGCTTCTGAAATTTATAGCTGATGTCCTGGGAGTTGTCTAGAGTAATTTTTCTCTGCGAGGAAAGACTTTTTTTCCCCCCCCCTCACATTAAGTATTCATTGCGGAACCATGTATTGTCAAAGTTATCTTTAGTCCCTTTCAGCTGCTTTCTGTGTTGCTTTGGCTTTCAGTTCTCAGCATATCTCAAAGGGTTCTGTTTTGACAACCCTTTTTCTGTCTGTGGTTTAGGCTTTTTTAAAACAATGACTGTGTGTGCCTACATTATCATATGGTAATTAATATCATGTTATCCTGGATATTCCAGGTCTCAGAAAGCTGTGTTATTCATCTATTTACAGAATAATTAGTACTTAGGAATGTTTTTCCCCTTCTTTGGTTTCTCTGCTAGTGTAAAGTAGAACTTATATATATGCAGTCGTTAAAAGATTTAATTGCTATATGTTTCAGTAACTTGCAACACTCCAAGACTGTACCCCTCCTTTAGAAACTTAGGCCTGTCATTGGTATAATATTTGTCGTGTATTATTGTGCCTTCAGAACTGTAAAATTTTGTACCAAAGACAAGCTCTTTTAATAGTTGTACTTTCTAGGGTTTTTTTATCAATCTGCTTTCAAAATTGCTTATAGGCTTGGTACGTGAGGTATTGTTTGGGAGTACTAGGATATTTGTTTTACATCTATAGCCTGTGAAAAGGTATCTCCTTTGTTCATCGTCATAAAATGGAAAGAAAACAAATTCTGAAATTAAGGATCCTTAAGGTAAAAGGCCGTGTCAGTTACTTTATGCAACTTATGCTTGTGATGTATACAGTACAGCGTAGCTGAATTATAGCACGGAGTGAGAGACTGCTATTCCTTAATGACTCAGTCTAGAAAGTGTCCTTTACCTTTGTTGTTTAGGTGGGCTTCAGGTAGTTGTCACACAAGCACAACTGTCTTTGACTACTTCTTCAGCAAAACTAGTGATAGCTGGAAGCATACTGAATGTCATCAGCACGTTAAATTCATCTTAGTGTATTTTTCTTCCCAAAATTCTCAAATGCATATTGGACCGGAAAGTTGATTAGATATTTGAAATCTCCTGTCAGTCTGAGGAGAACTTGTCTACTGTTGCGTGTCTTCTCAGAGAGATGAAGCTGAATAGTGTATACAATTACCGGTTACAGTGGCCAGGTGCAACTGAAGTAGGGTACTATGTAGTGTTGCGTTTGTCATGTAGCTTTGTCACCCATAGCTCTGTTGGAAAGTAACTGCAATAGGGAACTCCACCTTGTGAAGAACATGAGATATGGAGAACGGCAGGGCTTTGATCTGAATGTGGGCGTGATTACATTAGGTGGCATGCCTGTGATACTGTTAGACTCCTCTCATCAAAGTACGTTATGTTGGTTTTCACTATTTGGGATTAATTTCTCGCTTCTCCTTTGCATGGTTAGCTGGGCTTCTTTTGTTCTGTTTTGTTACTTGGCTCTGATTTATGTAGTGTTTGGACTCATGAGTGTCCTGTGGGTTCTTCATTTTATTTGGAAACGTTACATTTTAAAATCTAAAACAAAAGCTATCAACACGTTTTGTTTGAAATGTTTCATATTTATAGTTCCCTAAAATTCTGTTTTCTTTATCTTCCCAGTCACATGGGAGCTTGGAGGGAACACACACACATCTCTAATGCCAGTGTTGCAGATTAAAAATAGTTTTCCTCCACCAAATGCTAACAGCTGGTTGGCTTTGTTTCCCAGCTGAAGATGCATCATATAGTATTTTTGTTTTCCAGCTGTTGCCAAATGTTAATGGATCAAGCTCTGCAAGTTTTACTGTGTAAATTCCCTTGTAATACCAATTACGCTCTAACTGCATTTCTATGAGGCTTTCCACAACTCCAGTCAAGCACCTATTACACCATTTTGCAGATAAATAAACACAAGGAGAATGCAATTGAGGAAGATGCTTTGTGTTGATTTAAATGAAGGTGAAGATAATCAATGCTGTTGTAAGCCAGGTATTATTTAGGCAACATGAAGATGTAGCGGCATTCATGAGAACAGGTCTTGTAAGTAGTGCTCATGCAGGATGAAACCCTAACCTTTGTTCCTTTCCCTTAGTTGAAGTAATTCAGTTCAAATACCATGGAAAATCTCTTGTTGTCGTATTGAAATGATAGCAATTGCATATTGAAATCACCGACATCTTCACTTTTCACCAGTGATGAAAAATGTCTAAATGTTGTATTTCAAGAAAGAAGTAATTTATAGCAATGTTTTTCAAAATAGCAATTTTTGTAATGCTGTGAGTGGACAATATTATATACAATGGCAAGTTATTTCTGAACAGAGTAGAATATCATATAATAGCTCTTCTGTTTTTCCCCATCTTGAAGTACTCAGCAAAACTATCTTACCATCTTACAAGGAGTGAATCTGCCATTTTATTTTACTTTGAAAATTCTTTCATAATGTCTGGCTGTTGAAGTGGTATTGCCTTCATACACGTGATCCATAATGTTTACATTTTGGCATAAAAGCTGAAGCAACTAGTGCAAAACATGGAGAGACCCGAGAGTTGATAAAATAACAGATGGCAGTTATGTTCATGTGGAAATAATTATATACTGCCTCTTTAATTGGATAAAATCAATGTATTGTTTGTAATTAATAGAGTAGGCTTGCTGGTCGTGTATGGATTAGTGTCTTGTGTGTAAACCTGAAAGTTAGCTTGTTATGGTGTATTATGTGATATGATGGGGCTCAATTTCAGGAATGCTTTAAGAATATGCTCTAAACAGAATCTACACTGATTGTACCAGATAGATTAATCCTGTTGCCATATGGACTTGAAATTGCCTTGGGTACACAAAAGAAAAATCTATATAAATGATAACTCATTTAATACTCTGTAGTTTGTTTTTATGGAAAACAGAATTCCTCAGGATCTTCTAAAGGAAAACAAGAGTGTGCCAAAGGTAATTTCAGTGTTGAGTGTTCATGGATGGTAAAATTATACTTAACAGACGTTTGTAATTTTTGCAGGTAATAGCTCTAGCAGATGCAGCAGAAGAAAATCAAGCCAACATATTTCAGGCTTTCACAAAGTTGAAAAGTGCCACCCATCTGATGATTATGCTGATTAGTCTGTGGCAGAAGCTCAGCACTGATCAAGTCGCTATTCTGGAAGCTACTTTTTTGCCATTAGAGGAAGATACACCAGAGCTGGTAAGAATCTGTAAGAGCTGCTTGAAAAATGCTCATTGACAGAGCTTTAAGCACTTAAATTGACATATTTGCCCATGTACATGACTGTCGTTTGAAGTGATTTAGTAGCCTTATTAAGTAGATGTTTGATGCAAACTACATTAATTACGCAGGAAAGTGGGAAAGTAGGAGTAGATTGTAGAATGATTCATTAGAAGATATATTAAGTGAAGTTAATTGATATCACTCATTCTTCTTTATCAAGCCAAGTAGGAGTGTCTCACAGAAGTTTAGCTAGTTTTAGCTTCTGTCCAGTTGTTAGCACAAAGAGAATAGTCCGTTTTTTGAAGACTCTAATACAAATGCTATATAATATACATACATGTGTACTCACATGCACACGTTCCAATAGAACTCTAAATTATAGACATGTACATAGCAATACAGTATATTTAATCTATTAAGCATTTGCTATGCTTTGTCTTCAGTGTTTATACATTGCTTTATATAATGGATAAAAGTTACACAAAGAAAATACTGTGAATGGATAATGTACTTGTATTCTCCAAACCATGGCCTAGGTACTTCTGCTTTGTGTAGATATCTTGCAAATTCTGCTCTGATTTAGTGAGTGTGACAACGTGAGATTATGTGCAAATCTTGGAGAATGGTCAGTAAAGAAAGATGATGCTGTGTTCTATCCTTGCCTATGGTCCCCGCTAAACACTGCTTTCATTGAATTAAGTATTGTTCTAAACTTAAAACAACTAGAGTTGATCTCCTGTTGGTTTCAAGTCCAGCCTTTTACTGGGTTCTAGAGTAAAGTACTTAAAGATAGCGTGCCACAGTTAGAATAGAAACTCTGACGTGATTATGTCTCAACAGTTTCATTTAGGTATCTGAACTATAAAGTATACTGCACAACATTTCACAAATGGCTTCTGTACAATAAAAAATAAGAATTATCTAAGTACATATTAATTTTAATTTTCATGCTCTGCACAGGGTTTCTGCAATATACAGTGAATCCAGATTTGGGTACATACCTGGAATACTTAGAATGGTTTGTGGCCATTTAGAAAGCTTGTGCTGGGTTCCAAGTGAATCTAGGCTTGTCTGCAATTTCCGTCTGGGGGAAAGAAGCGTTTTGGCATTTTACATGATATTGACCCATAGCAAGTAAAGCAAAACAGTTTTGCTGAGATTTGTTTTGGATTTTTTCCTCATTTAAACTTGAAAAATCGAGCTGCACAAACGAGGAGTGTGCATTCCCATGAATGGAATTGAAAGAAAGTTCGTATGAATCTCATAAAAGTCCAAACAACCATTTTTGCATGACTCACTTTTATTTTGCCATCAGGAATTGCATTGCTTTGACACATGTTTTGATAAACCATGGTGAAAACTGTTGCATATCCTATAATACAGGATATCACTTCAGTATATATCTTGATGTGGTTTTGTTTTTTATAGTAGTTAACAATATTCCGTGTTAAAGCTGTAAGACCTCACATAAATATTGTAAGGATGTACATCCTGCAGAGCAGCCAGGATGAAAAATGTAAACCAACAATAACTAGAGGTGGCAATGGAACTGAAACTTTTACAAAATGCTGAAATATGTGCCATATTGAAGTTGTTATGGTACCGCAGAAATCTGAATGTAATTTAAGGAGAAGTTTAGGCAGGGAAGGGGGAAGTCTTCTGACATACCAACGATATTTACAGACAGAAGCTCCTAGCTAGCGTTCAGGTTTCCTTGCAAGCAGTTGAGTGGAACGCTGGTGAAAGAAAGTACTCTGAAGAATTTTTATTTACTCTTCAAAGAATCCTGCACAATGGTTTGTTGTATTTTTATTTGGAGGGAATGTATTAGAAGACAGTTGGGATGCAGTCTTCATCTCCAGAACACTTTCTGCCTTGTGAGGATTAAACTATGGAAGTGTCTTTTAATAAAAGGGAAATGTTTAGAATATACTGTTACCGTAAAAAGAAATGCTTCTCTGACCATAACATCAACATTATTCTCCTACATGCCATTCCATTTAGAACAGATTGCATCTTGTTTCCTAGACCTGGCAATAGCTCCAGTTAGATATTTAGCAAATACGAAAATGGTGTTTTGTGTTCCCATTGTCACCAATTTTTTTATCAGACTGCTAGTGTTTTCTGTTGCTGCAAATGTTTGTCTAAGAACATGTAAATTTTTTTTCTTGTCTACCAAAATATAGAGGAAGTAATACTGCAAACATACGTATTTTCTGGGAATTTGGCATCCTATTTTATTTTCAGTAGTAAACTTGTAACTAGCAGCTAAATAATATTGCTTTGCTTAAACTGGCTAAAAGGGTTTCTCTTGTTTACCATTGGACATACAGGAATATTCCCCCTTTTCAGTGATTTTAGGAATTCTGCATAGTCTGAGTAGTATAACACCAGAAACTGAATGAGATCTCTCAAGTCTCTGCTTTTGGCTAGTGGGATAAATGAGCTAATCCTTCTGCTAATGAAACCTTTAAGAAAGTGATGCCAAAATGGAACAAAAGTTAGTCTCAGTGACACAGAAGTTAGGTGCGGTTTTGTCCCAATGTACTTTTGTTACAGCGGGACTAAAATTACACCCATATTCAAAATATAGACATATATATTGTCAGTATTTCAGAGCACACTGATACAGCTCCATGCAAACTTTACTTTAAAATGTGTACTGGTTTTGAGTCCTATGTTTTGCTATCTGTTGAAATATATGGTAGAAAACTATTTTAGAGTGCTTTTGGAGATAAAAAAAGTCCATGACTGCTGTAATAATGTTAATAATGTATCAAGAGATTTTATTACACAGTTCACTTTTTTCAGGAGAGTTGGTGACTGTTCTGCAAGACTAGCGTATTTGTTACTAGCTCGTTAGAGGGAGTGACAACAATTTGAAGTACTATAGAGTCTGAAAGATGAAAAAAATGCAAGGAACATTTTAGGGGTGTTTTTCAGCGATTATACTTTACCAAGTTGAGTTATCTGTATGGAAGAAGATATTTGAAAAATGCTGAGTTTGTGATAAAGTATACGTTTACAGTAGGAAATCCTTTTGGGAAAGGAGGGAATTTGTCCAGGCTAATTTAAAGGGTTCAAAGGGTTCATGCTACATAAGATAGTTTTGATATAATGGTTGCGTGGCGTCTGGATTGACTGATGGCTCATATGTCTGATCATTAAGCTGTTAATGCTTTCTTTGTTTAAGATATTACAAAGGGAAAAAATGTCTGTCAGTACTAACGTTCTAACTTTAGGACTGGTGGAGGGCCCTCAGCAGTATAGCCATCAATAATAACTTTACTGAAGAATTAATATTTCCATGCTTTTTGTGATGTTACCAAATAATGGCTTACAGGTCCTTCGTTGCTCAGAATCTTGCCTTTCTTGTTACAGTCATGTTTGTGATACTATAGTAAATAGTAAGAGCTATAAACTGGCATCAAGGAAGTACATTTTCATCTCCTTTTATTTATGTTTGTAATTGTACCAACCAAGTAAATGTCTGTATTTGATCTTAATTTCTTATTGAAGTGGTAATTTGGACAAAAAAACCCGCCTCAGGGTGAAATGCGTATTTATGTGACACACTGATCTAACTTAAGTTAGTGAGTATAAATTTACTCTTTTACAGTGTTGATTAGATAAAGTAGAAAAATATACTTTAGGGCAATGATCAAAAAGAGATGGTGTCATAAGAATATCATGAAGTGCCTGGTAAGAGTCATAGGAGTTATTATCAAAAGTGTCCGTGCTTTCTGTAAGAAGATGATTTGAATGTAAATCACCAGAAGAAGAAAAGGTCAGTCACTGGTGAAAGACTGGATAGATAGCCTGCTAGGTTTTATGCATGATAGCAGATGGGTTTTACCGTAGACTTCTTGAGTAATGTAGAAAATATCCGTTTGTGGAAAGAATCCTTTACTGAGTGAAAGTTCTCAAGACTGAAGATAAGGTTATTCCTGTAATTCCAGGAGGCTTAATCCTATCAAGACTGACAGTAGCCAGTTTTTTTCTTGAATTTATCCATTAATGTTCAGTACTGTTGAAGCTTTGAGCTAATAATTACATCTTTGGTGAGAGTAATTTTTATGAGCCCTAATTTTAAAAATTTATTGGAAATTGTAACTTTTCACTAATTCTTGTAATTAGTTAGACTATAATCCAACCTAGGTCTTGATCACAGTAAAAAACATCTGGAATTACTTTTCTATGTGTTATATTTTCTATACTCGGCTTGTCATTTTAATCACTTCTTAAATGCAAAGTTCCAAGTGAGTAACCGACAAAGTAGGCTGAAATATTTTTTTTATTTGATTGTTTGCCATAGGCTAGTACAAATTATCTTTTGACATTTTGTAAATACTCCTTTATATTTCTTAAATAGAAACAAACAAAAAAAAAACCACAAACCCCAATACACTAAGAAAAAAACCAAAACCACCACAAGGCAATGGGCAATGACAACTGGCAACTTGGAACTGGTTTTCCATACAGTTGTATTCTTTATTTCTGTGAACAGACAAAGTTTATAGCAGATATATTATTCCCCCCTCCCCCTTCTTCTTTCTAAAAACAAGATGGATAATACAGCTCATACTAAGTAGTTTTAGAGGGAGAAGCATGAAATTTTTTGCCTTTTTTCCATCTGTGAGAAACAAATTACATTAAAGAAAGTTGCCTATCTTTTTTCAAAAATCAAAACTGATAATCAAGTCTTTTTCCTCTTCGAATCAAGTTCAGGCAACAAAACCATTCGGAAAGACTCTTCTGGTACAGTCAAGCATCTAAGTCCAGTAGAAATGAAAAAAACACAGCCCTCGTGGGTTTTAAAGCTTTAATCAGCAAAGTAAAAGGAAGGCACTTTAAGCTTTTTCTGGTAAAAAACATAATTTTTCAGTAAAAAAGGTCAGCCTCAGCCTGATGTTTAGTTTTCATTCATGACAGCATAAGATTGACAAGTAAGGGAAGGATGAAGGTGAAGGAATGAGATTCCCACTCTTCCCTGGGCAGGGAAGGTCCACTATGAGGGAGTGAGGTTAAAAATGGAGTAGTGGTGCCTGGTCCTGTCAGTGTCCTCTGCTCAGGCATATAGATGTGAGCCAGCTGGAGAATAAGAGAAGTAGGAGCATGGCTCAAGTACTAGCCTCTTCTGGTTTTACGTTTTGATACGGAAGATAAATTCTTTTGCTCAGCAGCCTGCCTGCTAGCCTGCTTTCGTGAGGACCAGAGTACAGCAGAGACAACTGGAGTAGGTGGAAAGGACACGTGGTTGTAAAGTTACTGCAAATGTATAACCATTTCTACTTTACTTTTATTTGTGATCCCTTAAAAGCAGGGTTTTGAATGGGTTGATTACTTGACAATTTTATAATGTCTAGAAACAAAAGATCAAATGTTTGTGGCAAGTAATTTTGGGGGAAGGAGGGAATTTGAAGAGTGAGGTGGTGGTCTCGCTACTACTTTAAGCACTATCACAGTTCCTTTAAATGTTTATGAATCATTCTCTTCCTGCAGATAATTTTTTTTTACTGAGAAGACAGTAGTTTATGGCAAACATAGCAAGTTGGAGGCAAATTACACTACAGATGATCATCTGTAGCTGAATTCATGTGATTCTTCACAGTGAATTCAGTGGGTAGAATAGAAAAGTGCCAATGTTTTGTTGGTCTGAGGAAGAAAGGCTTAGTGTGATCTGTTTAAACTGTTTGTGTGTTGATGAAAATCTATAATATATCTTTATCTGATGCTTTCCACTTCCAAGGACTAGCATAAGAACCAATGCCCAATTGTATTTTCACTTTTTTTGTAATTTGCAGTTTTTGCAGTGGCTGGTAAAAAAGGGATGTAAGATTTTTTTTTTTTAATTTTTTTTTTTTAAAGGCTCATTTCTGGTGGTTGGTAATAATACCACTTTTCAAAAAAGAAAGCTTTCTCATTTTTCTTTAAGATGGCATGAAATTAGTCTAAACAAAATTATGCAAAAGCAGGTTTCGATGTGCATTATAAATTGTAAAATTTCTAAGGACAGAAAGAATTGTTTTATTCTTGTCTTTTTAAATTGTATTCCCTGGAACTTGTATCAAGCTCAGAACAAGCGTTCAGCCTTGGTATAAACCTTATGGTAATGAAATCTGACATATCTGTTGGTTAGATGTATTTTTTAAAAAGTTTGGAGAATTAATTTTGTATTTAACTTGAGCTATGACCTTATTTATTCTGTCAGTATTATAGATACTGAAGTTAATCTTTAGTGGGCTGACTGTTGTGAGCAGAAGCCTAGTCAGTGGTCTTACTTCTTGGTGTAAATTAGACAAGGCAGAACTGTGTTCTGCTGTGATTAGTCCTCCTCCAGCGTTTATTACCTCCTTTAAAAGTAACTTGGATATCCTATGAAGTATTGCAGTTGTCCCAAGAGACACACCCTTTGTTTGATAGACTAAATAAGCTTTTGTTATCAGACTTCTTTCTCTATTTAATATTGTAATGGGGACCTCTAAACTTTCTCTTTGTTATGGTAGTGTAATCTGTCTAGTTCAGGTACAAGGAGAAGCTAAAACATTTTAGTGTAGTAGTAATTACTGAATATGTGCTGCATACCAGGAGTTCAGATCAATTGTCATCTAAACTGCTTAATGACAACAGTGATGCATTACAGTGATTATAGCAATGTTGTTCACCAAGAGGTTTTAACACTCAATATGCATAATCAGTGACTCTTTTGGGTTGTTTCTTTTAAAGAAGCTGATTGTCAGTGGAGAATTCCCTTGATATTGTGTCCTAATTGAACAGCGTGCAGACTTTTGCTATGTATTGAAAAGTATTGTACTAGTGTTTTAGAAATACTATGTTATTTATGATTGATTGTAAATTTTTACTGGAATTACATACTGAAAAAAACTTAGCAGTTTTGGCATCATTAGTGTATGGCCTTCATGTTACATAATAGGGCAGAGTTTATAGACTGAAAAGCTGCATATTTACTATTGGGTTTGCGTTCTGATTGTCTCACACCAGTTCAAAGCTATGATACTTTTATTTATCTAGAATAAAATCCGTAGCTGTAGAATCATAGAATAGTTTTGGTTGGAAGGAACCTTTGAAAGTCAGCTAGTCCAGCCTCCCCTGCAATGAGCCGGGACATCTTCAACTAGATCAGGTTGCTCAGAGCGCCCTCTAACCTGACCTTGACTGTTTCCAGGGATGGGACATCCACCACCTCTCTGGGCATCCTGTTCCAGTGTTTCACCACCTTTATTGCAAAAAATTTCTTCCTTATATCTAGTCTAAATCTCCCCTCTTTTAGCTTATAGCCATTATCCCTTGTCGTATCACAACAGGCCCTGCTAAAAAGTTTGTCCCTGTCTTTTCTATGGGCCCCTTTTAACTACTGAAAGGCTGTAATGAGGTCTTCCGGAGCCTTCTTTTCTCCAGGCTGAGCAACCCCAACTCTCCCAGTCTGTCCTCACAGGAGAGATGCTCCAGCCCTCTGATCATCTTTGTGGCCCTCCGCTGGACCTGCTCCAACAGGTCCATGTCTTTCCTGTGCTGAGGACTCCAGAGCTGGAGGCAGTACTTCAGGTGGGCTCAAAATGCACATACCTGTGCATTTTGGGAGGATAAAAATTCCACAATTTGAAGCAACAGAGAGCTCTGTTTTTTTTCAGAGCTAAAATGTATGAGTGGGCATAGTTCCATATTTCACAGCTTTTAGAAATATGGAATAATTTGTCGGACTTTCGTAGCATCTTATATTGGTAACCTAATAAATAAGATTGTAGTAGGAGAAGAAAAGTTCCTGCCCAAGTGTATCACTAATATGAAAATAAAATATGGGCTGATATGCAGTGAATTGCCTCAAGAAGCTTTTTTTAGCATACTTTTTCTCTACTTTTTTCTCCAGATTAACAAGGTCTGATTCTTCTTCCCTGTATCAAAAATTATCTTGTTGAACCTCATTGGAGTTATAGACCTCATGTATGGCAGACCTGCTGTTGGATGTATAGGCTTCTTCAGCAAGAAGCACAACTCTTGATGTGTTTGCCTGCCTGCAGACAGCTCTGACAGCATCTGCAAAACCAAAACAGCACCTCAGTTTTCCTAGCTAACTGGTGAAAAGTTCTTGAGGAAAAGAAAGATGAAGTGTTAGATGATTTCAGTGCTAAAAAGCAGAACAACAGATCTCTGAAGCTGGCAGCAAAGAAGCCAAACTACTCCATTCATGTAAAGCATACAGGAGTTTCTTTCATTGATTTCCAGAAAGGGATCAATGGCTGTAAGGAATCAAGTTAAAAAGAAAGCTAAGATGACAAAACCCCCTCAAAAATTCAGGATTCAGGAAAGGCTTCTATAGAAACCAATGATGTGTGTGAACTTTCATGATTCCAGACAGGATGTATTTGTATTACTAGAAACAAACATTACTGGACGAGTAACTGTACAATTGGATAGTTAGAATTTATCTGTTGAAAAACATGCCCTCTTCGCTGCCTCTCACCCAGTCTGCCTTAAAGATCTTCATAAATTTCACTGTTGTCCGGAAATAAAATAATAAAACCCAGGTGTTAGGACATACTCTGTATTGCTCTGATTTTGAGATATGAGACAATTTGAAAGAGGAATTGGGCAGTATAGATACATTACTTGTCAAGAGGAAGATTACTGATCTAATTCTAGTCTAATTCTGACCTACTTGTAACCTAACTTTGAAAGTCTTTCTGTGCGAATGAAGAACATACGATCCTAAAGGAAGGAGCCACTGTGGAAATTTGGCTACAATAATCAGAGATTAGTTAAATTTTAATGAAGAGCCATCTATAGTCAACCTCATATATTGTGTTTTGGTGAAGCATGCACTTTCCTGAGAGCAAATTACTAAATACAAAAGCATGGAAGGGTTAGGCAACTGTAGAAATATTACGACTATGATCCCCACCTGGAGGAGTTCTGCTTTCTTACAGGTGATACACTCTCTAATCATGTTATCAGTTGTTTCATTAATACACAAAAACCTACAAATGCTAATAATTGTAACTTGTTTCTGTGAGCAGGACTTTCTTCTAAATTGCACTTAAAAAATATATTAAAAACTTGAATGATAGAGGTCATCATTATGATGGAAGGCAGCTTTCAGAACCTTTGTTTGGTAATGCTCAATTTGCTAAATTGCTGAAACACCCAGTACTCTAATACTACTCTTCTACATTATGATTTTTCCAGAAGATCCTTGGTAAAAATACTAGTTTAGGAGCACTATTCCTAAATGACAAGTACTGTGTATTCTATAAGATAATTTTAAAACCACTATTTTGATTTCTAAGAGATATGCTTTCCTTCCGTGCTTGAAGATGTTATAGAAGGTGGTTTTGGCAAGTTTTCATTTAAGATTAAATGTTCATAGTATAGAGTCCTCAAAAAAACTATTAGTCTTATATTTAGTGCAGATGTGTTCAGGGGTTTGTGAATTTGCTTCAGAGGACAAAAATACCAGAGAAAGAATAAACTTTTAAATGGCAGCTGTACTTTTCAGGAAAGAATCTGTCATATAGATTTCTCTCAGGTGAAGTTGCCGTAGAATATCAATATATGTTTACCAAGCAGGACTCAAAGTGAGAACTTCTTCTGGAGAGTTGTTTATGCTGCTGGAGTTTCTATTAAATAAATATTTATACATTGAACAGATAAAGTTACTGTTTCTGTTGTCACTGGCAATTACATCACAGCTGTGCAGAAATGACAAGTGTATCTGTGACAGACTTTTAAAAGAAAAAATAATTATTCACAAAGGATTTTTTCTAAAGCTGATATTTGCAACTACTACCTCAAAATGTGAGATACTAATATTTGAATTAGATGCTCTAAAGTAGCTTGAAAATAGTTGCTAGCATGAATAGTTGTTGTTAAATAGCTCTGCACAGATCTGTTGTGCTATACTCAGTTCAATAAATACTGTAAAGAGATCTCATGCAGTTTCCTGTGTAAGTCTTGATTCCTTTCTGTACTCTTATATTTGTTGTTCATAGACTCCTTAAGCTTTTCTACCATAAATATCTGTTGTATCGGGTACACAGATTAGTTGTTCAGGAGATGACATACTATAGTCAGAGTTACCAAGATGTTACCTTGTACTTCCTTGGGTTTTGCATTCGTCTTTTAGCCTTTGTTTTTAAAGTACATCGTAATTTGTTTGGAGTAGGCAAGTATGCCAAGTCCATATCCTTAATAAGATGTAAATGTCTGTAATCTAGCTCTTGACAATAGGTTAAGACTTCAGAGTACTGTCTCACAAATAAGTGTGTTTTTCTGCCAAAAATTCTTTCCTTGAACTAAAGTGAAATTGATTCATCTACTGTTTTGAACTATTCTTCTAGAACTATGTATGCTATTAATTATCTTCATTTTAGTTGTTTTGTCTTTTACCTTATCTTGGATGTTCGGCTATGTCCTGACTTTGATATTGCTTTCATCAGTCTGCAAATTCCCGTTAGAATTGAATTATTTTAAATGCCAATAGAAATAAAAATCAGATCTGTTAATATTATGGATGTTATACATAATATTTGATTTAAAGGAAGATACGATTAGAGAGAGTAGGATTAGTATAAGAATTTTAGTTGATGCTTTTTCTATTGTGTGCTCACTACAAATGTCCCTCTTAGGTACTTAATAGACCTGGAATGTATTTTAGCTTGAGTCATTTGTCTGGATTTCCATCAGACTTGAATTCCACTAGTCTGTCTGTTGCATTTTACCATTTCCCTCCTTTTTAGGTATTCCAGTAATAGGTCTTTGTTAAATATATATGTGGAGTTTTGTGGGTGTTTTGTCATTCTTTGTTTGTTTGGTGGGGGTTTTTTGTTGTGTGTGTGTTTTTGGTGTGGTTTTTTTTTTTTTTACAACAGTGAATTGTAGAAGATTCTAGAATAATCTGTGACTTGTGTTTTTAATGCACTATGTTGAAGAAAACTGGTTTTATATTGTTAGAAGGACTTCAGCCAAATCAGGTGCATCTTAAAAAATACACTGTGTCTTGAGACTGTTTAAAGTTTAATACGTTAAGAGTTCAGTAATATTTTACTGCATTTTTTTGAGTGCTGTATAAATATAGAGTCTGTTTGCTCAGCTTTTTCTTTCATTTTATTCAGATTCTTTTCAAAAGAGCTCCTGAGTGGCTTATCAGTTCATTTTTAGCAGTAATTTTTTAGGGACACTTACAAGGAAAGTTTGTCAGCTCCATTTCCAGAAGAACGGGAAGATGTTGCATGCCATCTTCATAGCTGCTGTGGCTGTTATCTCTTGTTTGAGGGAAATAGGTCAGTTAGAAATACAGAATATGCTTGGAATGTGGGTTAGGATGACTGGTAGCGTGATGAAATCCTGGCAAAACTTGCTGATAGTCTGTGCCTGTGTTGGAGACTACCAGTTCAGTAGCCCTGGATTAGTGGATTACCAGTTTGTATGCATAACAATAAGATAATTTTTTTAATCACTGTAAAAGCAAAGTGTTGAGAGACTAATGGCTGGTGTTTCTTGTGAATTAGCATATACAGTGCTTTCAGATATAGAAACCTCTTCTTTGGTGGTTGCGGTAAGCATTAATGCCAAGGTTGTCATTCAGTAAGGTGAGCTTCCAAGTATTCTAGCATTTTTGAATGCTAATGAAATCATTATTGTGACTAAAATCAAGAAATAAGATATGGCCAGGAAAATTCCTGAGTTAACAGCTGTAAGAATTCCCATAATTTGGCTTGCACCAATTTTGCATAGTTTTTGCAGTATGTTTCACATTGCATTTGAATTCTTTCAGAACTGTCTTGACTATCACTCCAGGATAAATTACTTTGTAGGCAGCTTGAAAAATGGCGGTTGCTTTAGGAATAATGCTAATAACGATGAAGGCTTTCAAAGTAAATTCAGGCTTTTTGAGAGACTTAAGATGCAGAATCAAATATCTGTCTGGCTGATGAACACAGTTTAGGAATAATCTTGTTCAAGTTTGATTTATTTACACTTAAGACATAGTCTTAATTTGTAGTGCTCTAACTAAATTTTCCACGATCCCTAGAGTTCTGTTTATTCCATGAAACAGTTGTTCTCAAACTTACCTCCCAACAGTCCCTTTTTTCTCCTTTCCATGTTGTCTACTCCATCTTTTCCCTGGAATGTCCTCAGGCCTACAATATTTCTGAGCTCTTACAGGAGCAGTCACTTCTTTCTGCACACATCTCCAGGTCTGCTCCCTGCAGACCACTCTTTCACCACCCAGAAACCCTGTCTGGGTTACCTCCACATTAGAGAAACTATGCCCTAAGTAGCACTATAATTTATTTTAATCTAATCTTCCCACAAAGGTGATGCAGTTTCCTGTTGAAGATCTTTTGTATAAAGGGTTTTGAATGAATTTTATTGTGCTTTAAACTTACGAAGAAATTTATCAGCAAGCATCACTGTGTACAGATTTCTGTAGGTATCTATGACTTATCTCCCTTGTTTTGCTGTTACCTGCATAAAGCATTTTGTTACATTTTTAATAGAGGCTTTTTTGTTGCTTAAAAATTGCAGTAACCATAGTTAGTTTTTGAGTGAAATTAAGACTTATGTCATATTTTATTTATAAACTAAATTAGAAATAGAAGCTTTCTGTGGGCAAAGTGACTTGTTTCTTGAGCAGCAATGAAGTCGTAGCTTAAAAGATTGCCTCCAAACATCTTAAGCCTAATTAGAGAAGGTTCTTACTAGAAATTTATTAACATCTTTTACAAAGTACAGAAAACTTGTAGTCCTACTGGCATGAACTGTGACTATCTACCTTTCACTGAGCTCTAAAATATTTTTACATCCTTCAATTTACTTTAACATGTTCTTCTATATTTTCTTTGATTGCTTGGATAATAAACCAAATTGTTATCCTCTATTGATGTACCATAATGGAAATTTTTATTAAAAACTCCTAAATTCCTAGCATGGCGGGTTGAGGTGTCCTAGATGCAGTGCAACAGATGATGTTACTAGGGTGGAGTTCAGCTGATTGCCATGATTGCTTAGAGCTACTTTTGTACCTCTAGATTCTGGTCCTGAACAGAAGTAATTTTTGCAGTTTAGGGGTATGCCCAATATCGTGTGAAATACCATAACCATGGATTGAAGTAGTTATTCTAATTTTACTTTTTCTTACTTTTGTGAGTCTTGTGAAATGTTACAGACTTTTTTCTCTGATCATCACAAGCCACTTTACCTGGCTTGCTAAAAAGAACTGGCAGATTTAATTGAAGCAGAACTAAGTGGCCTAAAGGAGAAACAGGTATGAAAATGTCTAGCCATTTTAGAATAGTACTGTGTTGTTGTGGATTTATATTGTTAGCAAGCATTCACTGAGAAGTTACTGCTTTTCTTATACCTACTAAAAGAATGGAACTGGTTCGGCAAGTGTTTGTTGTTAGACTTTTGGGCAAACACTTGTGCTTGAAACTCTTTAACCAGCATCAAAGGCATGGCAGAGATCTCAGTAACTTCCAGTCTTGTCCAGGTATTTGGTGTAAGCGCGCTTTCAGGAGGCAACACTCACCTCTCAACTGCAGTCAAAGCAATCTTCTGTTTCTATGATTCTCTCACCCTTTTCCTATCAAAAAATCTTGTGGTATTTAGAACAGTGTTTCTTTCTTTTGCAGACTAAATCATTAACTCATTAACTTTGTATCTTTTCAAACCTTGTTAGTATAATCTCCAAGCTATATAATGCCTTTTATGGGGCTAGTGTGTACACATTTACTTTGTTGTCTTTTGTTATGCTTTCAAATAACAAGGATGTTTCCATCAGTTTGATTGTGCAGTAGTTAATTCTACTCATGTATTATATAGTTTTCTTATCTTAAGCATCACAAAGTGAACTAGGGTTTGCGTTCAAAGAGAAGCCTTTGCTTGTCTCTTATAACCAGAAGAAGAAAAACATTGGAAGACTAATAGCTTGGCAAAATTGAGTTTCCGTGGTTATTTATATTGAAATAGAGGAAAAGTCATTGGGGTCATCTGGTTAAAATTGTGAATATAAATGATATTTTTAGTTGTGTTATGATGCAATGTAATGAACTAGTTAAAGTTTCAATCTTTACAAAATCCCCTGCCTCTTTAGTTTCCATGCTTTGGTCTACATATGTCTTGAGCATTTTGTGTTCAGAGCCTTTGTAGGATTTAAGCCCTGATGCATTATGTGAATTTATAACAATTGCAGAGTACTAAAGGAAAAGAAATGCTGTGTCATAAAATCAGAGCATTCATTCTTGACACATCCCAATGGTCCTTTCTGTCTCCCAATTTCATCTTTTCTTTGCTTGTGTGTGTGTTCTTTTTAAAGCCTGAGAACTATCTGAAAGTAGATCTACATATTATTTACATCTATTACAAGTTTTTCTTACTGGACAAAATCTAGCTCACAAAAATTGCTGTAGCAAAACTCTTTTGTAAATATGCATACTCAATATAGTGATAATTTTTAACTTTTCAAAACAGGGATTTAAGAAAAAGTACTTATCAGGCTGTTTCTACAAAGCTACATAGCAGTACGAGTAGTTGCTATAATCTGGTCCAGGTAAAACTTGATGAGCATTAGTGATGTCATAATTTCAGAAGGCTTGACAATATTTTAAAAAATCTTTACCTAGGTTTTATCCACCCTCTATTTGTTTAAGGTAGACCTGTAGACTATCCTTGCAGATCATAGATTTCTCTGTCCACTGTTTCTCAATGATTAGTCAAATCAATCTGTCTATACAGCTGATCTGTTAGACGAGACTTGGCTTGGCTGTCTACATATGTGTTTGCCATTAGCTAAATCTGTGGCTTGTGTGTCAAAACCTTCAATGTCACAGAAGAAATTTTAGTAAAGTCTGATATTAAACAACATGGGTAAAGGTAAGCCTTCCGTTTATTCATTGTCTGCTTAAGTACAGTGTAAAATTTGTTAAAACTTGTTGAAAATTTTCAGTTAAAAAGCAACAAATGCTTTTATTTTTCGTAGAAAGTACATGTGGTAAAATTTCTCAGTGAAATATCCTGATATACTTTTTTTTTTTTGTTCAAAGTGATGTGACAGAAAGTTGTGTATTTTTATCTACTTGAATCTCTCATATTTACTAGATCTTGCCTGTGTTGGAAGCAGTTCATCCGTGTTCGGAGGGGAAACATGAAGCAAAACCACTGTATGCACCAGAAATTCCATCGTGGTGCTTGCAGCAGGAGCTGTTAGATTGTCACTGTGAAGCAGTGGAACTGCTTTAAGTGTCTTTAGAAACTGGAGTTGGTACTTTTATTTGTGTATGTGTTTGCAATGGAAACCAATTGCTGTAAACTTCAGTGCCATGCAGGTAGATAGGATTTTGACTGGACTTCAGTAAGAGTACCTTAGCTTAACCAGTGCTTCATCTTTTACTTTATTAACTTCCAGTGATTTATGAATGATGCTATTGGTGGAGGGAAAGCAAATCTGAAAACTTAAGAAAATGCTTGTGGACAGTTATACAGTGTAAATGTGTTAAGAAGCTAAACTGTAGGAGTAAACCTATCAAATCTGACAACAGTTAGGTTCCATCACATGCTTCTCCCTACGTATGCGTGTCCTATGCATCTTAACAACAATATTGAAATCCTTCTCTCTGATGCTGCCCCTACGTATGTCTAGTTGACCTAGTCAAACGGCAGGCTACAGTGCTGTGCCTCCTAGCAGGTCCTACCCTCAAACTTCACTAGGAACCACATTCCCCACCTGCATATTGTATCACAGGATCGGAGCCCTTTCTACAGCCTGACAATTTATCTTCAGTGTGAGATCTCACATGGTGGATGGGCCTCCAGTTTTATTGTCTAGAATTTTAGAATACCAGTAGGTTAGTCATTTACCCTGCAGGGAACATAATTTTGCAGGTTTCTTGTTCGGCAAATGGTAGAACCTAAAAATTAGGTACTCCAGACTAAACCTTATGCCAAAATGAGATTGAATATATAATCACAGTCACACTCAGATACGCCATCTGAGGATCGTGAGGATCCTTAATGATAGTATATATGGAATATGGGTGATATGTACTAGTACAATCTTAGTCCTGCTAGTATCACAACTCTACATTTGGTCTTCAAAGTCCTGCAGCGTATATGATGTGGTTAAAAGAAAGTGCCAATCTCTACCTATTACTTACAAGAGAAAAATAATAAAGTATACATGCGAAATATGAAGCCGAGCTTTCTCAGTGAAAAAAACAAATTGATGAATTAAGTATTTTTCATATCTATTTCAGGTGATACAGTCAATATGAAGAATTTGCATGATTTAATAATACCTCTTTCTGCGAGTCTTGACTCACATTTTTTGTGGTTGTTATGGTAACACTTGCTAGTCATAGGATGACAGATTACTGGTGTCACAGTTCTGTTGAAGGTGTTCCTTTCAGAGCTCAAATATGCAGAATGCTACACAGAAAAACATTAGTGAATAATAATACAACTATGGCTGTAGAATCATTCTTCATTGTGGTCTGTAGACTAGAACACTTTTGTTTTCAAACGTCTTTTAGCCTTTTTGATGTATAAGGGGTGAAGAATTTTTCTTGTTCCTTCAATTCTCCCCTTGCGCCAATAAAAATTGATGACAAATAACAGTCTTAGTTGCGGCCATTAATTCTTAGTTGTATAAAATCACCTCAACAGATTTCCATCAAGATTTTTTTTCATGTAGAGGTAGCTTTTGTGTACTCTTTCACTAATCATAAAGGCTGCTTTGGATTTGACTGAACTTACCAGATCAACAGTCCTTGAATTGGAGAAGATAGTTTTATGGTCTACCGAGAAACCAGTTTTACATGGAAATTAAATACAAGAACAACGGGGGGGAAAGTTAAGGCTAGAGTACAAAGCAAAACATACCTGCGTGAGCCAAGGACAGAATACTAGCCACTTTTAATTTCCTGACTTTCATTACGTTGTACTTCAGTCTCCTTATTTAAATGCTCCTTTTGCCTGCAATTTTATAATTTCTTCGGAGGGATATACTGGCCAACTTCTCAGCTACTGTATGCTGACACCAGTTAATCACGTGTTTCTTTGTCTTATAGTGAAACTCAAGATTCTTCTGTTTATGTTGTCTTATTTTTCATGATTTGTAGTATAATTAGGAGTGCTTGGTTTGACTGTTTTTGAGGCTTTGTACGTATTGAGTTTCATGCCCGCTATGTGGGAATGTAGACAGCATTTACCAGCTCATTAACCTCTTTAAATTGGCTGTGGAATGGATTATTTCCTGTCACCATCACAGGTCAGTGGATGGATTACACTCCAATAGACTCTTTCTGGAAAATTTGAAAAATGTTAAGCTACCACAGCACTGATTGACTGGCATGTTCTTTTCTAATTTACTTTTTTTTTTTTGGGGGGGGGGTGGGGGGTGTGGGGGGGTGGTATCGAGAAAAGACAATACGTTAATGTTATTGTTCTGAAGTCAGAAAAGGCAAATGTTGCGTAAGAAAACCCTGGTAGTTGATCCTGTTCCTCTGCAAAATGTAAAGGTGTCATACACATACAGCATGTTTTCAGGACACTATTAAGAATAGTTTGGACCAGGATGAAGTGCTTATGACTGTGTGGTCTCACTGATGTACTTGACCACTATTAAGCATCTGTCCTGGACCTGTTCTTAGGAAGTAACAAGGTCAAGAATGGTGGGCTTTGCTTCTCTGTATTGAAAGTAGTACCCTAGCCTCCACAAAAGTCCTATGTATGTAATAAAAAAAACCCCCACAAACAAACCACAAACCTGATTTGCTTGACAATGAACTCCAACGGGGTTGACACCGTCATTCTTTTAAATGTTACACTTACCCAGTCATGGAAATTTGGATAGCTAGGTGATTTTTCTGTTCAGCTGAGCATTTTCAGTCAAGTAGAATGCATCATGAGAAAGAGCTTAAAAACTACAAGACTCTGGGATTTTATTAACTACAACTGGATACCTGAGTTTTCTTTTTTTTCTGCCTGAGTAATTGCCATGTAAAGAGCCACCTTGGAGCTACCTTCTGCTTCTGCTATCTTAGCAGCAGATAGAGCTGAGTGGTTCCAGACTGTAACCTCGAAACTTCTAAAGTCAATAAAGACTATTGGTAAAATAAGTCCCAACCAATCAGGATTGTCGAGAGAGAAGACACTAATACTGCAGCGATTAAATATGACTGCCCTATACCCGTAGGCAGCACATGCATAGAATTTGCTTACAGGTAGGTGAATACTAAGAGACTTCAGGAGTTAGAACTCCTGAAGTTAACAGACCACAAAGCCCTTCATCTTAGTTGCTCACTGTTCAAGCTCTGTAAGATTGTCATGAAAAGACACGAGCAGGCTTTGTGGCTATCTTGCAGGTTCGTTATCTTGCAGGTTCGTTATCTTGCAGGACATTTTGGATTAATCACATGGTCTCATCACAGAGTGTAATTTAAGATTAAAGAATGCATCAGGAAGAGTCAGTTCTGCATTGCACACTCCATAAATGATACAGATGTCACATACTG
This sequence comes from Chionis minor, assembly GCA_013398295.1. Taxonomy (NCBI): domain Eukaryota; kingdom Metazoa; phylum Chordata; class Aves; order Charadriiformes; family Chionidae; genus Chionis; species Chionis minor. Next base: position 737,004 of record VZSF01001160.1, on the reverse strand, counting down.
GATTTCATGCATTAACCTTAACCTTGTTGCAAATAATAACACTTTTGCTATCCAGGATTCTTACTTGAAGGAATGTATTTGCTTTGTTTTGTGTCACTGAAAACCATAGTACAGATTATAAAATTGAAATTAAAGGTGCTTTTCAGGGTGTCTCACGAAACTTACTTATTTACTGAGTGAACTACTGAACTTAACTTTTACGTCACATACTGTCCATATATTATTATTATTGCAATTATATTTCTCTGTCAATCTTAATATTGGAAGAAGTTTGTGTTTTTTCAGTTTTTGCTTGTACGAGCTGAAGAACTGGGTGTTCATGACATTCATTAACCCCCAAATTACATTTTATATATCGATATCGTTTGAAAAGCCTTAGTCCTTGATTTGTTACTTTGTTTTTAATATACTGTATCATATAGTTCACCTAATTTTATGTAATTTCCTTTTCTTTAAACTAGGGTTGGGAAGAAACTGTGGATGCTGCCATTTCTTACTTGTTAAGGACTTGTTTGTCAAAGAGCTCTAAGGAACAGGCCCTGACTCTCAGCAGCCAGTTGTGCATGCCCAAAGATACTAGTAGACTGAAGAAGAACATCACCCTCTTCTGTGACAGACTGGCCAAGGGTGGTCGCCTTTCCTTAAGTACGGACTCGGCAGCTCAGCAAGCTACCGTCATGCCAGGTACGACATGAAGTACATGTGCATGATTCAAATTATGCATTTGTATGTTAAAACTAAAAATTATGCGTATTTGATTGTGTTAGCAGTTTGTTTTTCACTGGTTGTGGTTGTATTGCTGATCAGTAGACTGAGTTAGGTAATGAGCGTTTTAAGTCTTAAGTTTTATCTCAGTTTGATCACTTATTACTGCTTTTACAGCATATGCACAGTAATGCAGCGAATGAACCCCAGATGATCATCTTTATGCTCTAAGACCCCTATCGCTTCTTTGCACTTTTCAATTAAAAGTATACATGCATCCATTTCTAACATGATGGAAAAGCAAGGAGTGAATAGTCCTACTTTTGTGGCAGAGAAATTATTATGGTTGCATTACTGGCTTTATGGCATATCCATGTGACTCATAACACCAAGAAGGCATAAGTGACATGTACTAGAGCAATTTTTACCATTGTTGTACAGGTAGACAGTTATGCTACCTCTCAAATAAAAACAATACAAGGAAGAAGTACATTCCAAGCAAAACATAAGATATTTGACTGTAGGCTGTTAGTCCTGTATTGATGGTATGTGGGACCAGGTTTATCATATTACATGATGAATAGTGAAAAAATTAAGTACCTTTAAGGAGCTGGTTGAGACCTGGTACAGCAATGTCCCACCCAATGTAAACTGTTTTAGCTACACTTGAAATGCCCTTTGGCCATGATTTACAGTAAAGACAATTAAAATCTGCAATCCAAATACAGATTCCAAAGTAAATAATTTTACTTTCAAAGTTGCTGACTCTAGTGTGTAGCCCTCTTGCATATCAAATCACCTAATTAAGAATCAAAATTATGACCTAATTAGACTAACACTGCAGTGTCACAAAAGGTATTATTTAAAGAAATTATAAAACCTAATACAACTTTCTTATTTTCCCTTGGAGTTCAACCTGAAGCCTTGATAAAAGGGTCTGTATGTTTTATGCATTTGCTCACTAACTGTTTAGAGAGTATGTGTTTTGGAAAAGTATGGAAGAGCTCAAAAATAAGGAATTTTATCTTCATTTACAGGACAGGCTCATTAGAGGTTAATACTTCTGCCAAATGCTTAGAATAGAATAGTGTTTAAGGAGTTACTCTCTAGGAGGATGTGCTATGTTCTTTGAAAACTGTGTGGCTGTTTGTCTTTAGACAAACTGGAGAAAACTGGTAGCTTTCTTGGGACAATAAAGATTTTACTGAGGCTTTTTAAAAATGTATGTCTTGTCACCTGTTTGGGTTTTCTGTGGCTATCTCTACATTGGCAAGCAACGTGGTCGGTTAGAAGCAGGTCTGCAGGGGAAAGTAATTGAGGCTGGCAACATAACTTGTATCATCTGCATGTTTCAGGGAGGGTTTGGGCTAGCTCTGTTCCTGTCTGGTGTGCTGATCCTCCCTTAGCAGGTAGAGTGCTTTAGGTGTGTTCCTGGGATTTACCTGCCCTGTTAGTCACCCAAAAGGAAACAAGTTAATTTGCTCAAGACCACTCCTCAGTGTGAAAACAGTGCAATTAGTGGGGATAATCAAGAAATCTGCCTCGCTCTTGATTCCACTAAAAATACCTGTTTGGTCTACACTAGGAAAGAATTGAATGATGTCTTATAAAAAGAAAACAGTATACAAAATAACTATGTGCTGTTGCGTTAAGAGTTTTTCAATAATGCCTACAAAATAAAAGAACTCCTTCTCCCAGGCCTTAAAGGAGGGAACAGGAATAGGTAGAGGAGAATGGGGTAGAACTATACATACAGAAGGAGATAAGAACTGAATTTGTATCTGAGGATTTATTGTTAAATGTTGAATGTTAATATAGGGGAAAGTTGTTCAGGATCTTTTAAGTGCCAAGTCAAAGATGGTCCCATAATTGTCCAGTAGTGCAGTTGTCATTAGCTTGAGGATTTTGTTCAATGCCCCTTTTTCTTAAGCTCATTCTTTTTCTTAATGGTGGAAACTCTCCTTTTTCTGTAGCAGTCAACTTTTAAAATGTTGTTTAAAAGTGCCTAGGACCCTTCTGGAATTGCAGCATTATAATATTAAGTTGGATTTCTAGAAGTTGTATTTAATACGTTCACGATGGTGTACCCTGCAATCCAGAGAAATTGCCTGAAGCCACATTGAAAAGCTGATAATTATCTCTAAGCATGCAACTATTTGAAAGATGCCTCCAGAAAATAGTTATCAGTATTTGTAGTTAATCCAACAATATCTGTTAGAGATAGGCCATGGTCTCTGCTGGGTCTGGTTTGGTTCACTATTTTCTTTAATAGCTTCAGTGTTGGAATATGGAGCATGAATGTTAAAATTGTGGTTTGCAACAAGCTAGCAGTAGTTTCAAGCACCACTTGATAAATTTGAGGAAGGATCTGAAGTCAGTAAGATGGTATTGAGTTGAGACAAGTGCAAAGGACTCTAGCAAATAAGAATCAGACAAACTAAAAATTGAGAAACAATTCCTTAAGCACTACTGCTGTAGGATAGGCTCCTGGGGTTTATCATGGACCAGCAACTGAATAAAAGTCAGTGATATGGTCCTGTTAAAGGTGAATTCCAACTTTGGGATGTAGTTGTATGACGTTAATGAGGAGGTATAATTATTTCTTTCTAGTCTTCATGAGAAAGATTTGATTGAAATAACAGGGTAACAGAATTTAAAAAAAAACTGGACAAATTGAATAGAGTTCAGAGAAGAGGCTTTTGAGCAATCTGGTCTAGTGGGAGGTGTCCTTGCCCATGGCAAGGGGTTGGAACTGGATGATCTTTAATGTCGCTTCCAACCTAAACCATTTTAAGATTCTATAAGAGCACAAAAAGTGTAAATGATTGAAACAACTTTGCTTTTTGCTTCTTCTGAAGGAAAAAGAAAGAGAAAGTTGGGGAAGGACATGATAGTTTTCCAATATGTAAAATGTTCTTATAAGGATGATTAAAAGTTAATCAGAATCATTGGCTAAAGATGATTAGAACTGTAAGCCATATCATATACTGTGTTGCCTTTGGCAATGTGTAAACAGTTGGATGAGAGGAGCGGTGAGGGCTTTAGGGAGTGGTGCCAACCTAAAGTGTGGGTCAGTGCCAGGCAAGTGCTGGGGAAAGGTGCTGTAGACCACCCAGGTTGTCATGTATTGAGCTTAATGAGTGTGAGAATTTATAGCCTAAATCCTCATTACCTGCAGTGAATTAATTCTATAGCTTTTAAGGGTCTCTTACAATGTCGGTATATTTTGCAGAATTGCTTCAAAGGTCTCAAGCAGTGTCAGCTGTGGCTGTTTGGAGACTTACTTAGATGTCAGTCTGATTGATTAGAGCTCTATCTGCAGTATTGCCTAACCTGTATTTTGGATGTAGCACCTCCTGTTTGGGTAGAATGTGATCCTGCTTTTCCTGCAGTAGTTCCTGTTGTGCAGATGGCCTCCTTTTGCAAATGGCATCTGTACTGGTTCAACACTTTGTTCAACCAAGGATTTTTGTTTTTAAATTAGGACTGTATTTTTTGTTAAACCCTCCTTTTCCTTTCTCTCTTCTTTTTTTTTGTTTTCAACTGCAGTTCAGTAATTTTTTTCTGTTCTGTTAGATCTTTCTATTGTGCTTTACCATGATTTACTTACATAGTTGAGTGTAACTGGAGCAGTAGAGAAACTATTATTTAACCTGCAAATTAGTTACTGAGTACTGCGTCACTGAAATCTGTGGAATGCTGAAGACTGTTCTCTCCTCAGGTCAATTGAATCTTCAGAAATGAAATTATAAGGAAAAGCAGTAATTTTCTGCATCCAGGAAACGGGATTTGCAAATAGTTTTGTGTAAGTGTAATATTTGGGATTTAAATAAAGGTAGAGCTACAAGTGAAGCCAGCTGCCCATTTAGTTTTCTCCTCTGAGTTGCAATGGGGTTAATGTACCCAGAGTATCCGTGACAAAATTTGTCTGAACTCTTAAACACTTTGGACAAGGTTGAACAGTATCTCTTAATATCTTAGACAGTAGCATTATGTCCTTATAGGAAGGGTTCATAATACTTGATATGTGTTGTGTTTCCTGCAAGTCAAACTGGTTTATTGTGAATATTGGAGATGGTGGTGGCAATTAATTATGTTCTTTATAAAGTTTAAAGATTTTTGGTACATCTCTTCTGTAACTTTTTGTTTTGTATTAATTGTGACAAAATTATTTCAGTCTTTTTTCATGATGGTTTTCAATGCTTACCATTTGTTTTCCAAAATGGAAGGCTTTTCCTTTTCTCTATAGCAGGGAGTATACCCTGCTATACTCTACTCCATCTCAATCTCCAGACCTTTTCCTACACATTTATTGCCTAATGACATATTTCCTGGTCTGTATTTATACATATGATGTTACTTTCCTAAGCATGGTAGTATATAATTGACTTGACCCTTTGTCTTCATAGCTTTTTTAATTTATCGAGTTGATTATAATTCTGCTTTGTATAATCATGATTCTATCATTCAGATTATAAAAGGGTATCACTTTGAAGGCAATGTTCTTTGCCACATTAAATATATACATGCAGTCAGAATGTATCCAAAGTCATGCTTTGGAAGACAAAATTTTTTCTACTTATTTTTTTTCCTCCCTTCTGTAAGCTTATAAAAATCTCTTTTCAAAATCCTGTATTGATATCCATGAGTGAGTATCACCCGTTTTGAAGCTGTGTTCTTAGCTGGAAAACTGGGATGCAACAAAATGTGTCATATTCCTTAAGGAGGTCTCTGTTTACATGCTCCTAAACTTGAGGAGAATGTTAGGACTGATTGGAAAAACATGTGGATTTGAGTTCCTGGAAGAGTAATATTCATTTATATGTGTGTGTATATATGCACACACATATATAAAGGAGATAAACATTGCAGCAAAGTTATTAGTATACAGAGAGTGTACCATAAAGACAGACGAATAATTGTTTGATCTGAGAAAAACAGGATTTTTTGTTGTTGCAGAGTCCTCTCTTACACAGTTAATTATCAGTTCTTCATTGGTCATTAGGGAAAAGGAACCAGCAGGAACAAGGATACTCAGGTACTCTCAAACTTCATAATGCAAACTTCAGCATAGAATGTCTTGTGGAAATACAGTGCTTGCCATTTGTACTCGCACAGATTCCAGCCTCCCATCTGTCATAGCAATGTTATTTCAGTAGCTACTACAGTAATTTTTTGCCTGGAGAAGTTAGAATCATGTAATTTTAAACTATTCAAAAGTAATTTAGCAGCCTGAAGAGGGCACAGAAGTCAGCACCAAGGACTAGACAATGCTTTTCAACTACCAGCAGATATTCTCAAAATCACCAGAGGCTGATGGATCACAGTTTGAAAAACTTTTCCTGTAACTTAAGTGTTGTGAGCCTGAGATCATGGTGCATTGGCAACTTTGTGTAGCCTCCTGTGCTGGTGCGGAGAAGTGTACAGAAATTCCCAATATTTTTTTTTCTCATAGATGTGACACAAATTCAGTGTTACTTATCTCCACAGAAGACTACGATCTATTATAAAGTGTGATTCCCATTTAAGATATTTTCTGTGTGTTTTCTATAGCGATAAAATACTAGACTGCTTTTTTTCCATTTTATAACCCTTAAAATAATTTTTTAGATTTTTAGATATTTTTTTTTTTAAATTTCAGTTTAAATGTATGGGGTATTCATAAAGCTTTTTAGCAATGCTTATTAAATCTGTCTAAGGAAGAGTGAAAGTAAAGTTTCATTCACAAAGCTTGCTGCAAGTACTTGCAAGGATGTTGTACACCTGAATGTTGGATGCTACTGACTGATGGAACTGGCAGTACACTGAAGTCAGTGAAAACTGTCATGGAACAAATTAGATTCAGCATTTTACCCACCTTTTTCATAGTGTTCCTCACCTGTTTCCCCTATTTCATGAGCCAGTCCCATTTACAAAAGTGTCTAGAGGAAATTGGTAAGTATCTGTGATCTTAGGAGTCTAAGTCTTACTAAAAGTGCCTATTTCTCATTGAAAGTCAGTTTGCTGAGGACTTTTTTTTTTTTTTAAGTGTACCCAAAGGCTTTTAAAGCAGACTTATAAAACACATCATGCCAATTCATTCATATAGTTTTGTTGGCTCAGGCTCTTAAATGTGAAATTGACACTAACTCACTTTAACTGTTGTGATGAAAACTCTAGCTTATCTTTTCTACTTTCTTTAAAATCTTATAGGTTGATCAATAAAGTACCTTGAAAGACTGATTCCCTCAGGGAGTGGTTTACTAGGAGTGAAAAAGTATTTTTTTAATGTATGAGATGATATAAAAAAAGACCAAATGCTGCATTTAAACAGACAGATAAGATTTTTCTTACATTTGCTGGGTAAATTTGTTTAGTGTATATATGTGAAGTATAGCTATGTATCACTGAAGTATTACATTCATTAACCTTAATTTACTTAAGTGCTCAAAACTTAAGGACATATTTATCTGATTCAAAACTTAATGTATATTTGCATTTTAACAAGTATATATTTTTTTATTTCTTGCCTCTATAGAAGCTGGGTTTCCCATACCCAGATAAAGGTTTCTCTGTGGGAACCTGTGTACTACTTGCATTGAAATCAAAATAGGTCTATCATCACTGTATCGGTTTTTTTCAAACTTCCCATACTTTTCTTACTGCCTTAAGGCAAACAGATTTTTATCTTAATCATAGACTCATCATAGAATCATAGAACGGTTTTGGTTGGAAAGGACCTTAAAGATCATCTAGTTCTGTCCCCTCTGCCATGGGCAGGACACCTCCCACTAGACAAGTTTACTCAAAGCCCCATCCAACCTGGCCTTGAACTCCTCCAGGGGTGGGGCATCTGCAACTTCCCTGAGCAACCTGTTCCAGCACCTCACCACCCGCACAGTGAAGAATTTCTTCCTAATATCTAATCTAAATCTACCCTCTTTCTGTTTAAAACTGTTATGCCTCGTCCTATTGCTACAGTCCCTGATGAAGAATCCCTCTCATCTTTCCTGTAGGCCCCCTTTAAGTACCAGAAGGCTGCCATAAGGTCTCCCCGGAGCCTTCTCTTTTCCAGGATGAACAACCCCAACTCTCCCAGCCTGTCTTTACACAGCAGAGGTGCTTCAGCCCTCTGATTGTCTTTGTGGCCCTCCTCTGGACTCGCTGCAACAGGTTCCTGTCCTTATGTTGGGGGCTCCAGAGCTGGATGCAGTACTCCTGGTGGGGTCTCATGAGAGTGGAGTTAGAGGGGCAGAATCACCTCCCCCGACCTGCTGGCCATGCTGCTTTTGATGCAGCCCAGAATGCAGTTGGCTTTCTGGGCTACGAGCACACATTGCTTGCTCATGTTGAGCTTCTCATCCACCAACACCCTCAAGTCCTCCTCAGGGCTGCTCTCAATCTACTCTCCATCCACTCTGTGGTGGGGATTGCCGTGATCCACGTGCAGGACCTTGCACTTGGCCTGTTGAACTTCATGAGGTTTGCATTGGCAAACCTTTCTGTAGTTCTTCATTCTAGTAAGGCTACAAGTATGGCTCTGCCTTGTTTGGTTTTCTCTGTTTTTCCTGATTTATTTTTTGCTTTCCTCCTCTCTACGGTACGCCTCACTGGTTTCCTTCTCCATGCCATGCCCTTTGGTGTTCATGCAACTACATGCACAGTTCCCTCACTGTGATAGTTGGAGCAAGTAACTCTCTCACTAGAGCAGTAAAAGGGTAGGAAGACCCTTTTCCTGGTCAGCTGTCAATCTGTGTGGCCCAAAGCAGTAACTGCAGAGAAAATCCTGTGTGTGGTAGTAGTGTGGATCTATCAGGCAATGACATTTTAGCAAGGTTTAACAAAGACGTAATGGAGACGAAATCCATATACAGTGTGATCATTGTGTACCTCTGTATCCAATTTGTGCAGCTCTGCATGGCCGAGTTGTTGTGCCAGTTTAAACAAAACTTTCTTCTTTCCATCTAATTGCAGATGATAATCACATTAGAATGATCTTAAGAACAAAGAAGTTGCCATAACTTACAGCCCCTAGCATTGTCATGCACTTCTGTTACATTGTGTCATGCCAGCTAATAATGAGACATGATATGGTATATAATGGAACATGATATAGTGCTGCAACTTTAATGTGATTTCTCGTTCTCCACATTTAAAATATTTTTTGCAGAAATTTATCAACTGTTCATGATGAACAGTTTTATCTTAATATAAAAGCCTAGAAATAAGCAAATGGTAATATATCAAACATTTTAAACTAATTATCTGGGTTCTATTTTTGAGACTAAAATATGTCCCTTGCCCCATAAAGCTGATTTAGTGAAAAGGAAGGGGAGTAGCAAATCATTAGGGAGAATTTTGGGAGTGCTTACAGCAACAAGATTTTGTGGTTGCTCAAGAAAAGCTGAAGAACAGCTTGGTGGAGCCAGAAACATTGATTGTTTGGCGCTCTGATGTGAGTCTTTACTCTTTGCAACTTCTTTCCATTGTAGCTTTCTTTATTCTTTAAAACTTTTATTGTTTAAGTAACTTATTTCTGTGGAAAGGAAAATTGAACTATATAGAAATGAAGTGACTTTCACAAGGTTGTACCATGAGCCAGTAACACCTGTGTATAAATAGAATTCAAATATGCCTTGCAGTCTTGTGTCCTAGCTCCTACATACAGATTTTTTTAGATGTTTTACTGTTAAAACACAAGTTACAGATTAATAGATTGTGATGAGCCAGCTTGCTTTGCAGCCTGTTCATATATTATTCTGCATGGTTCAGGTGAACACATTTAAAAATGGAAATCTGACTGTCATAGACGGGAAGAGGAAGAATGTCTGAGGTGGTCTTTAATTTTAATTGTCAGTCAAATTTCATCACCCTGCTGAACTCAAATCTCCAAGTGATTAATTTTCAGGAATTACATAAACAATAGTAAAGCAATGGAATTATTTTTTTTCATTGAAATGAAGGCACAGGTAGAAAGTACCTGTTTTTTTTCAGGACATTCCAAGATTCCAGTATTGTGAAAAGGAGCAAAATAATATGGAAGGGTAGCAAAACACATTTGTGTGCAGGGTTGTGAAAAGGTTTGTATTATGTTGTTGGGAAGATCTCCCCTCCTCAATTGATATTACAGCTGGCAAAAACCACAGAGTGAAGGAGTACAAAGGTTAAGAAGGCTAAAGCAATAACATTTTTTAAAAAATGAATAATTTAAAGATGGAAATGTCATGCATAATGAATAAAAAGGAAATCCCACTTGAGATTTGGGATTCATTCATTTGTTGAACTATGAAATTTAGTTGGCAGCATTGCAATTCCAACTTGCCTCATCTAAGTACAGTTAGGATCAACACATTAGTACCTTGGTGTGTACAGTCCTATTGCTGGCTCTTTGCATTGAAATCCATTAAATTTTAATATGTCCTACTTAAGTATAAGTGGTCACAAATGATTCATAATGTTGAGGTAAGCTTTTGGTGAAAATAATTGTCAGTTGAAAGAATTTCCTATGATGATTGTGCTTGTCACTGGGCTTTATTTTCTGTATGGTTTGAGTCCTTCAGAGACCACAGCAGAAATTTCTAAAATCTGCACTAAAAAGCTAATTGTTCAAAATTATGGAAAAAGTGTTGCTAACAGAGACAGTGTACAGCCTTTGACATTCCATTTGAGAAAACTCAATAGTAACAAGTAAAAAAGTAAAATTAAACCCTAGATACTTATTCTAAAGGGCTGTAACAAATGATATAATCTATTTTTCAATAAGGTCAAACATTAATAACGTAGCATAATCCTTTTATTTAAGGTATGCTGTTAACAGGGAGTTGGTTTTGTATGTCCAGTCATACTTTGAATTTCCACTTAACAGGTTTCCCTTGGTTCCCTTAAGTTTCGGTTTCCTGTGATGTTTCAAGAACAACATGTATGATGGAATGCCACGATACTTGTACGTGGGCTGTAGGGATTTGAAGAGCATAATTAGCTCTGCAGTTTAGATAACATTACTTTTCCTTTCCAGTCCCAATCTAGACAAGACCACCACAACATTAGAGTGATTGTCTACTTTTCCTAAATACAACCATGGCAAAGCATATCCATCCACAAAAAAGGTACTGGGGAGAGATACAGTACAGAGGAAGGAAGAAGGGGTGGTGGAAAATAATTTCCAGGTCACCCCTCCTTTCTTAAAATGCCGANCCCCCCCCCCCCCCCCCTTTTTTTTTAAATACGTGTGTGCAACATTTCTCTTAAGTTGATTGCAAATATTTCTTCTAACGTATATAGCTCAAGCCAGAATATGTCAAGATTAATAGTTTATTCAGTTTCTTCTGACCAGAAGTTAGCATCCTGTAGTCAGTAGAGAGGCAACTGTTTACATATCAAGAGATGTTGTGGTCATTAGTTCAGGTACCACAACCCATTTGTTTTGCATTTGCAACTTTTCTTTGTTTTCTGTCCCATTTAGGTTGAGTGAACCTGATTCTTCTCTTATGCTGCCATAACTTAGATGCATCTTAGCTGAAATTGCTAGTGTTATCTTATTCTAAGCTGTTCTGAGCAAGTGTGCCCAGAATGAGATAGTTATTTGCATGATTTTTTTTTTTGGTTATCACTGAATTTGGTTTAGCTTTTGAAGGGAAACTCTTACTCCGTATTTTGTTTGGTCCTCAATTTTAAAAAAACCCAACACAGCACTTGAGTTATGATGCTATGTTTTTTCTCAATATTCAGGTCTTTTTAAAATGAAGTAAAAGTGTTTGTGTATGTGGGGTGGATTTCATAATTTTTACTGTGTAGGCAGCGTAAGTAACATGTATGACTCTGTGGAACTCTGTGATGAATTAACAGTGCAAAACTGTATGTACATCACTAACACCACTTATAATGTATTTGCTCTTCCACATGACCATAAAGAAGTCTAATAAATCTAAACCTAGTGAAAATTTCATATTTTGTACATGCAGAACTGATTTTTCAATTACTTCAGACTTTTTTAGGGCCTAATCCAAATCCTGATGAAATCTATGGGAGTTTTTCCATAGACTTCAGTAAGCTTTGGCTCAGGCCCCCAGTTTTCAATTTTTCAAATAGATTTGCCAAAAATCTGCAGAGAGCCAGGCACTTGGAAAGTTTTTACTTGCGAAGTACAGCTGGTTTTAAGTTGCACGCAGAAAAGTTCCCAATGCTTTTTTTGAAACAACAAAGAAATAGTTTTAAAGGTCTTATAACTTTACTAGGTAAAAGAGTGGCCTTAACATTTGAAGCAGAAATTGCCTTAGTTCTTAGTCTAAGCATGACAAATTCTATACTAGAAGATTATTTTTAAAATGCGTAACTACGTGATAACAAAGCTTAGAAATACAATCTTATAGTAAGTTTAGCTAAATTTTTCTTGGGTTGTGAGTTTCAGAGAGCCAAGGATGTCTGTCCTAATAATCTTTTTTTTTTTTTTTTGCTACAACCGAAAACTGCACTGCAATTAAAGAATAATTCCCTGAGGTTAACTACAGTAATTTGAAAGAGAGCTCTTGGACTTCAGGGAACGTATTACACAGCCAGATCCATCTGGTATGCAGGGCGGTTTTCACTGCCTCCGGGTGGTTGGATCCCCAGACTTGGAAGTAGATGCGATTGGACAGGCTCGGTTTTAGGGAGCATAGGGCACAGCCTCTGCCTCAGCAAACATAGCTCATACCCTTACATATCAGCCTGAGATTAAAACAGTGGCATTTTAAGGTCGCATCTTTGGTTATGGATGCCAGTCAACGAGGTGTACGAACTGTCCTAATTTCCCTTTTTTTATTTTCCTTTGTTTTTTTGAGTGATCACCTCCGGCTCAGATAGGATGCAGTTCTGGCTGCGGTAAAGGTCTTCAATAGCTACCTTGTGAACTGCCTTCCTGTGGTATTGATGGCTTCTTTTTAGGGGCAAAAAGGGTGACATCTTCCTGAATCTGAACGCTTGACATTATTACAAAGTTGTGCATCATCAGTATTGAATTGCGGATTTTTTTTTCTTAATTTTTAAAGAACGAGAGTGTTTATGACTGTTCCAGTAGTTGTGAGCTGTCAGCTGTTAGTCTGCTCATGAAACTGGTATGGATAGTTCAGCTAATGTTCATATGTAAGGGAAGGTCCATAAATTCACGTTTCCCTTGCCCCATGTTTATTCAGATTCACCCATCTCAAACACTTTGATCTAGTATTTGAGCTGGAAGATGCAATGAAATCAAAACACAAGGTGCTTCACGACACTGACAGATTTGAAAATTCTTTAGAATAGTTTTTTTTTTTTTTTTTAATTGTTTCACTGGCTGAACCACAGTGGTGATAAGGGAGCAAGCAAAAGTGAAAAGCTACATAAACTTGAATCCCAGAGGTTTTGTTTTGATTCAATTACACTTTAAGGCAAAGATTTAGCTCACCCTCTGCTAATTAGGATGTTGCTAAAGCACTAATAAAAATGTGTAGTTAACTAAATAACGCTAAAGTACTTTCTTTTAGCATTATAAATACCTTCAGCAAACTGGTAAAAAATGTAGGCTTGATGAGTTTCATGTGATTTATGTGATAGGCTGCATATCTGTGGGGTGTTATAAGTGCAGATACCACAGCAAAGTGCATTGCCAATAGCTCTCTGTCTTTTGATGAAAGATGCACTTTATTAATTCTGACCTTAACCGAAGCTTGACTGTTATTCCACTTGAAGAAAACTAGTTAACTGTAAATTAGAGATATCACCGAAAGCGGTATTACTTCAAAGTTGGGATATGATTAGGGGGATGTTCCACTGTATTAATCGAGTTTCAATTTTAATGACCAAGTGTCTTCTATGTAACAATAAGCAGCTGTGCCACACTCTGTGTTTCAAAGAACGTTTACTCAGCCTTTAAATTTACCATGAGAGATCAAAGAGAAGGTCTGATGTATATGGATGATGAAGGATGCCTCAATTCAAATGGATGGCTGAACAGAAATAGTGCAACTAGAGGGTAATAAATATTATGAACAACCTTTTTTAATGTAAGTTATGTGGTGCTGAAGTATACTAAATTTTATAGCTGCACTGCAAACTTTCACAATTATCTTAAAACCGTATCAGTACTGATAAGCATGTGTTATTTTTAGCACTTTTTCAAATAAGCTTTTCAGTCAAAACTGAGGGTTTTTAAAGTAAAAATAATTGCTGGTGATATTCTTGAAAGCAGCTTAGAAATAAATGGATAGTTGAATTACATACAGGAATTTGTGGGGGACGTTTCAGAGTAAATGCTGGCTAAATGATCAGACTGTTTCCCTCCAATCTTAAAATCTATTTAAATAGATATGAATTAGTAATTCTTGGGCTTTATCTTCTCTAAAATGGAGAGGGTATCTTGTAGCCAGAGTAGTCATTAGGGGTATTAGGTTCTTGTTCAGGGATACTTAAATGAAGTTATAAACTGACATTCTTATTTGAATCAGGTCATGGGTAAACCAGGCAATAACGTTACAGGAGTTACGCAGGAGATTGAAGTTAGTGGAATAAATTATGTTATATCCTGGTTCTGATTACGTTCTACCATAAATTGTTGAGAAGGAAATTCTATGGAGTAATGTAAAGTAAATTACAGACAGATATGATGAGGTGATTAAAGAGGTTAAGATCTAGCAAGGACCATATCCCATGTTATAGATAGGATTTTCCTATGCTCCAGTGATTCTATCCTTAAAATCCTTCTGAAGTAAGACAGGTTCACATGACGCCTGTGGCAGTAAACAACTGCCCTGTTTCCCTATAAAGGCACTGTACTGGCAAAATTAATACTTTGCAATACTTGCCCAGGCTGAGGAGAATAAATTAACCAGTTCTACTTGATTATTTCATTTAATTACTTATCAAGCAAAAATGCTTGTTGTACAGTCTCAAATATATCCAAATAAAAGGTACTGGTATATATGTCAAAAGAGAGCCTTTATTTTTGGTCATCTTTGCAGCATGTTAAAAACAGGGTTTTGTTCGAGTTTAGTGTAAAATTGATTCTCCTGTGGATAACTTGATTCTCTGTGGCTATTGCATATACATGAGATCATTTTGGTTAGTGTAGTTACCGTGTGTGTTGTAAACCTTGTGAAGAAATATAAGAGGTGTTCAGTTATACTATTCATGGTTAGTCTACTCTGAATTTGGGTCCATGCTATGTAGAAGATATTCCTTGAAGTGTGTACTTTGTGATTCACTGAAAAAAGGAGGCTTTCTGCAACACAGCATTGCCAAACCAAGAAAGCACTTTATTTCTCAGTTCAAACCCTTCCCTTTTAATGGAGGTATGCCACTTCAGCAGCTATGAACAGCAGTGGCTGGTAACGGGTGGTGAAAGAATGATAATTATTCATTCACAGACCAGTGGTAAGGTCATGCTAAGGAGAGCTTTGCTACATCTGGCTCTTTGCGAGGATGAAAGAAAGATCTTTGTTGTGGATGCTGTTTGATTATGTTGTAATATTTTTGGCAAGTCAACAGTTTACCTTGGTAGAATGAAAAAGGAATACTTATAGAGGTACATACAATTAAGACTCACCATGGTAGGTTGCATTAAGAAATTCTTGGCAGGCGTAGCAGCCCGGTCCTTCTGAACAGTGAAATAATTGTTTTGATCAACAAGATAAGGGTGAAATCCTGGCCCCATTGACATTGCTGGGAGTTTTGCCATTGACTTAATTTAGTCAGGATTTCTCCTGTTTACCTGACAGCACTGTATGTTACTGTTTTACTTGTATTGATGTAGTGGTTGCTAACCTTCTGACTTAACAGAACAGGTGAGAGCGAACTGTGAGGCAGACTTCTTATAAAAGTACCTTCAGACTTTGAATTCACTTCAAGTGGGTCGTCTTTAGTGTTTGGGTGAAAAGGAAGGTACAGATGTTTTTAGCTCATTGCAGATTTGTTGTTAGTGGAAAGGAAAGCACAAATACCCACAAAGGAAAGTGGAAAGGAAAACCCATATGTTCTGGGAGGAAAAAAAAATAGGGGACTGTAAAAGGCTCATTTTTTACTGCAACTTTGGTGCAACGATGGCAGTGCCATCATTGTCACTCTTCATAACAAGTACAGAGATAAAAATACAAAGAAAACATGAAAATTACATTGATTAATTTCTATTAATTCCTACTGAGCATCAAGTAGGAAACACTCACCCTGTAGTACTAATAGGTGTACCAAACCCTTTGCAAAGGCTGACTTTTGCAACTGCTACAAAATGTGAAGTTGGAATATTATATTTCTCGTAGTACTAGTTTCTTTTTCTTGGCTGAAATTTTCAAATGAGGAGAAGCTAAGTATTTCTTGGGGAAGACAAATACAAAGAATTTGAATGTACCTTGTTAATTACAATTTTAATTGTACATTAAATTTGATGCAACTCAAATACAAAGAATCTAATGGTGCGTTATTGCTTGCACCATAGGGAGGGCCTGTTGTGTAGCTGATGCTTAACAAATTCAACCATTTAGCTGGTGCAGAAAAAAAATACCACAAGTGTTATGAGAGTTCACAGGATAAAATGAACAGTCTGCTGTAAGTAGCATTTCATGTTGGAGAAAGTGCACATGCTGCTGCAAGATGTATTGTATTTCCATAATCAGTGATAGATAACAAGAATTGTTTAACAATCCATATCCTTATGTGTGCACTTAAGCTATGGTCAGATCGATAAGAAAGCATTAAGCCTGGTGCCAGCTGAAGATTATACCTGCAGGCTATTTAACTACATAACGGAAACTAAATCTGTATTTCAGTAACTCTATTTAGGCAAATCGTTATCTAGACAATGTCTTTTCCAATTTCACTTTTAGTTCTGTGTCATTTGAAAAGAGAAAGTCTATACTCTGTCAATGGAGTTTCTTGTTTAGTATCGCTAACAAATAATTTTTCTATATATGAAGGAAATACAGCTAGTGTCTTAATGTAAATGCTGTAATGCTTCATAAAAATAATCATTTAATCACTTTATCTTACATATAAAGTTATTTCTGAGTCCATCTGTGAAATGGTGATTAGTCATACATAGAAGAAAGCTTCATGAGCATGTGTTGAAATGACTGCTCAATTAAAATAAGCTTTCTCAAGTCTTTAAAATCCTATAATGTACTGTCATCTACTCATAGAGTGTTGAGGGATGGGTTGCATTAGATACTGATCTGATTTCATAAACTTTACCTGAGGAGGAAGGTAGATTGACCTGTAGGGAATCTTGTTGAACATGAAATCATGAACAAAAGTTGAAGTCTCAGAACAGGACAGAGTTAAAAACCTTTTAAACATAATCACAGTGGACACGGAGTCACTCAATGTGAACTCTTTCACTCTTGAGGCAGGCTACTGTTGCTCTGCTTTACTTGGTATTGTTAGACATGACCAAGTTAAAGCAAAGGGACAGAGAACACTATTTTACCAATGAAATGTATCTTTGGCCTTTGATCATTCTGTGTATGAAGTCACTAAGCTTATTTTATGGAGGGGAGCCAAGACAACTTACAGTGTGTTTCAGTCATTTTGAGTAGGTGAAAGAACCAGAATGCCACAGACATTGTGAGCTTGGCTATACAACAAATTCTTTATAAGAACACAGACTTTTAATGCAAGGAAATTAAATAGCATGATGTTTACATAGTGGGTTTTTTGTGGGGTACGTGGTTTGTGGGTTTTTTTTGGTGGGTAGTTTGTTTTTTAGTAAAATTGTCTCCAAGTTATTTCTTTTAATGAAGGAATTTGGATCTTACTGAGTTCAGGAGGAATTTTGGTGCTGTCAAAGTAAAAGTTGATATCCAGTGAGGAAAAAAAAAAATCAGTCAAAAAGATGTAATTGATCTTTCGTATGAAATATTTCTCCTAATGATATAACACATAACATTTGATAGCATTTGTAGTCAATTTGACTCAAATATTTAGAATAAGTATAAATATTGTGCACATTATGGGGATGAAGAAATTGCTCACGCTGTTATTAAACTTTTGTTAAAACACTGTCAGAATAAGTTAATACAAAAGATCATAGGTTTGATGGCAGCAAACTACAGTTAGATCTTTGCTTTGCCACTCAGATACAGGTATTTGGACTTAAGTTAGTTTCTTTCACATGATGTGCAGGTAGAGAAAAAAAATATATGTGTTATATTAGTGCTGTGGCTAGAGGGTTTAAAGAAAGAAGTGGAATCTAAAAAGAACTGGTAAAGGAGGAGCAGCATTGCTGAAGTATAGGAGGAGGAGCAGGCACGGTGCTATTTTAATCAGCATCTTCATAGGGAAAAGTCCACCAAATAATTTAAAGCGTATCCACATTTGCAAAAACCTAGCTTCATTTGAGAGTGTTTTTAGACAGTAAAAGCCAATTTCAAATAATGTTTAACTTGACTTTCCAAATGAAGTAGTATTTATAGCCTAGAACTAGGGATTGTTGCTTGTTCTACTTGTCTAGTTCTGTAACATGGTGTATTGGGTTTGCATGGCAAGGTTTTGGTAGCAGGAGGGCTGTAGGGGTGGCTTCTGTGAGAAGTTGGCAGAAGCATCCACCATGTTCAATAGAGACAATGCCAGCTGGCTTCAAGGTGGACCTGCTGCTGGCCAAGGCCAAGCCCATCAGTGCTGGTGGTGGTGTCTCTCTGAGAACATATTAATTAGTGGGGGACAAAACCCCCAAAACTGCTCAATTGCAGCCAGAAAGAGGAGTGAGAATATGGAGAGAAACAGCTCTGCAGGCACCAAGGTCAGTGAGAAAGTGTTGGGGGGGAGGAGGTGTTCCAGGTGCTGGAGCAGAGATTCCCCTTGCAGCCTGTGGTGAAGGCCATGGTGAGGCAGGCTGTCCCCCTGCAGCCCATGGAGGTTAACGGTGGAGCAGATATCCACCTGCAGCCTATGGAGGTGGATGTGCTTAAAGGAGGCTATGACCCTGTGGAGACCCGGTGCTGGAGCAGACTCCTAGCAGGACCTGTGAACCCGTAGGGGGAGGAGCCCATGCTGGAGCAGGTTTGCTGACAGGACTTGTGATCCCATGAGGGTCCCATGGGTTGCAGTCTGTTCCTGAAAGCCATGTGGAAGGGACCCATGCCCAGAACAGTTTGTGATCTGCCACTCGTGGGAAGGATGCACTTTAGAAGAAGTTTGTGGAGGACTGTCTCCCATGGGAGGGACCCCATGCTGGAGCAGGGGAAGAGCGTGAGGAGTCCTCCCCGTGAGGAGGAAGGATTGGCAGAGACAGCATGTGATGGAACTGACCCCAATCCCTATTCCCCATACCCCTGTGCCACTGGAAGTGAGGAGGTAGTGTAAATCATGAGTGAAGTTGAGCCTGGGAAGAAGGGAGGGGTGGGGGGAAGATGTCTTCAGATTTGGTTTTGTTTCTCATTACTCCACTCTGACTTCTAATTGACAATAAATTAAATTAATTTCCCCAAGTCGAGTCTGTCTTGCCCATGACATTAACTGGTGAGTGATCTCTCCCTGTCCTTATCTGGACCCACAAGCCTTCCATTATATTTTCTTTGCCCTGTCCAGCTGAGGAGGGGGAGCAATAGAGTGGCTTGGTGGGCATCTGGTGTCCAGCCAGGGTCAGCCCGTCATACATGGGTGTAATGTTATTCAGAGTAGCTATAAACTACAAAAATATGGTTTAGACCTTGGGAAATTCTTTATTATATTGAAGCTCTAATTACTAACTGGATTGTTTCTGGCTTTCATAAACAACCCTAGCTTATTGCTGAAAAGCCTCTATATTGATAAATGTCACTTACGTGTCACTGAATTCTCCCTGGAAAAAACCCTAAAGATTAATACTATTGTAAATGAGAAAAAAGTTGTACTATTTAGGAAGTCTAAAATTTTCAGCTTCACAATTAAGGAAAGGTTGATCTTTCCATTTTACACTGTAGGGAGAATGGCATATTTGAGTCAAATAGAGGATCAGAGTTTTTGTTAATCAAATATAGAAAGTCTTCAGAAATTCTATAGGGTAGATACTGTAGGTAGTAAAAACTGAATTAAAATTCTATGACAAAATCTGTCTTTAAGTGACAGGTTCATAAATCAGATCCGATTTATGATTTCCATTGTGGATCACAGGAAGTACATTAAAACTGAGACCCAATCGTGTTGCTCTTTTTTCCTGTGCATAAAATGCTGTGTTGTGAAGCATGTGCATATTAGATAAGATTATTGTTGAGAAGAGATTTTTCAATTATACTTGAAGATAAGAATGCAGTGGTACACAACAAGCCTGTGATTTTGCTCCCTAATATAAATGAGGAAAAACCCCACTTTTTCACACTTCTATTACTTCACATCATTACTTCATTTTCATGTTATGAAATACTCTCTAAGATCCTTTGATCAGGCCCACCCTTTTCTTGCTGCATTCCCCAAAGCTACCACATCTACTGGAAGACATTTCTTTCACCAAGTCCTGCATCATCACCAGCTTTCTCACTAGCGCAAAAGCAAAGTGTGGGAAAACTGTTGCTCCTTAGACATGCCATATAACATACAGTGTGTTGTAGTTATTGTGGAAAGTATTGAAGTCCTGCGCTTCTGTGGAATGGAGTGCCTCCTCCTCTGTATAAACTTACATTGCATTACTGGAGTTATTTTTAACCTGTTTTCCTGTTTAAGAATGGAGGACTTGTTAAAGAAAAGCTTAGGTGGGGCCTCAAGCTTCTTGAAAGGTGCCTGATGATAGTAGGAAAGGAAGGAGAGGGAAGTCAGAACACTGGGAATTTGAGACTTATAACATGATAAAATCTCTTTTTCACAAGTACTGGAACAGGTTGTCCAGAGAGGTGATAGAATCTCTCTTTTGGAGACACTTGGAACTCCTTTTGATAAGTTCCAGTGCAATCTGATCTATCTGGACCTGCTCTGATTAGGGGGTTGGATTGAACGACTTCCAGAGGTCCCTTACAACAAATTATTTCATGATTCTCATGATTAGCCTTTGTGAGTTTTACTGATGTGTTTTCAGCTAGATGAGTTTCTAGATCTGATGTATCAGACAACTTCAGGTGTACCTTTATGCCAGCAAAGAGAAGATACTGGGGACCAAAAAATAGGATGTTAGAACAGGCTTCTTATTTTATTGAAGGTGTACATGACTGGCTCAAAATAGTTGTAAAGCTGCAGCCTAAGATTCAGTTTTATCACTAGATGAGAAATATTTTTACTTTTAAAAAAGTGGTATGTAGGCATGGAGCAATATTATTCAAATCAGCGTCTCTAAACTTGTTTCCTCTCTTTTTTTCTTGATTGGTGTGATTGTGCAAAGCAATCTGTAAAATTTTGTCATTTCAATTAATTCTTTTCTCTGGTTTCAGGTTATTTGTGTAATAGTTTTAGTTGTGTTTTGAATAGCATATTTGATCCCTTAGTCTTTAGATTGCTTTGTGCTTCCTCGTGGATGAGGCAGGCATTGCTAAATTATGTTTTATTTAAACTATGCATTACAAGATTCATGCTTAGTTTGACACAGTTTCTTTAGCATATACTAATGTTGTACAAAACCAAGAAAAATATGTTTTGGGGAATAAAGGGAAGTAGGGGCATACAACTTTCACTTTGTGCTTTAGCAGATTTAAGGGTATCCAGTCACAGTTACAAAATTTTTTTTTTTTTAAATGAGTAACCCCTTGTCACAGGCTACAAAATGATCCTTAAAAACTAGAGAGTCAATTGAGAGAATTAAATAAGCATAAGGCATAAAAGTACCTGACTGAGAGCATCTCTGTATTCTACTTGCTCTGTCACTTTATTTATCATCTTGGACAGTAGCAGCAATGTCAGCTTTTAAATAAGATGAAACAGAACAGTTAATCCTCTGCCTTCCCATACAAAAAGCCACTTCGTTTCTCAGACATCACATTTTATTGTAAAAACAGACCTTGCTTTTTAACCAAAAAAGGTTGGATTTGAACACAGTTCTCCCTAAATATCCATTATTTTCTAGTGGATGTAATTCATTTGATGACATCAAGTCTCTTCTTCCTCTCTGAAAAGTTCACTGCCAAGGCTATCCTGAGTTAACAGAGGTTTTTGGGAGCATGGTTTCTCATCTCTTCAGATACCTTTTCTTTGGTAGAAAGGTATTTGGCAGCTTTGTGAAGTTGGTTCTCTTTAAGGTTTATCAGAAGATACTATACAAAATGTTTGCTTCTATGAATTAAGTCACAGAATCACAGAATTACTTAGGTTGGAAGGGACTTTTAAGATCATTGAATCCAACCATAAACCTAACACTACCAAAACCAGCCCTAAACCCTGTCCCTCAGCATCACATCTACCCGTCTTTTAAATACCTCTAGGAATGGCGATTCCACCACTTCTCTGGGCAGCCTGTTCCAATGGTTGACAACCCTTTCAGTGAACAAATTTTTCCTAATATCTAAACCTCCCCTAGTGCAACTTGAGGCCATTTCCTCTTGTCTTATTGCTTGTTATTTGGGAGAAGAGACTGATTTCCACCTCTCTACAACCTCCTTTGAGGCAGTCATAGAGAGCGATAAGGTCTCCCCTCAGCCTCCTTTTCTCCAGGCTAAACAATCCCAGTTCCCTCAGCCACTCCTCGGAAGTCTTGTGCTCTAGCCCCTTGCCAGCTTCATTGCCCTTCTCTGGACACGCTCTGGCACCTCAATGTCCCTTCTATACTGTGTCACCCAAAAGAGAACACAGTACTCAAGCTGCAGCCTCACTGATGCTGAGTACAGAGGCATGATCACTTCCCTGCTCCTGCGGGTCACAAAGGAAGCCTGTATGGCTTAATACAGGCCAAGATGCCATTGGCCTTTCTTGGCCACCTGAGCACTTTGCTGGCTCATGTTCAGCCGACTGTCCACCAGGACCCCCAGATCCTTTTCTGCCAGGCAGCTTTCCAGCCACTCCTCCCTAAGTCTGCAGCGCTGCCTGGGGTTGTTGTGACTGAAGTGCAGGACCCAGCACTTGGACTCATTGAACCTCATCCCATTAGCTTCAGCCCATCAGTCTAGCCTGTTCAGATCTCTCTGCAGAGCCTTCCTACCCTCAAGCAGATCAACAGTCCCGCCTAATTTGGTGTCATCTGCAAACTTACTGAGGGTGCACTCAATCCCCTCATCCAGATCATCGATAAAGACTGGCCCTGAAACTGAGCCCTGAGGAACACTGCTTGAGACCTGCCACCAACTGGATTTAACACCATTCACCACAACTCTCTGGGCTCGGCCATCCAGCCAGTTTTTAACCCAGCGAAGAGTCCACCTGTCAATGCCATGGGCTGTCAGCTTCTCCAGCAGAATGCTGTGGGAGACTGTGTCAAAGGCCTTACTGAAGTCCAAGTAGACAACATCCACAGCCTTTCCCTTATCCACCAGGCGGATCACCTGGTCATAAGAGGAGATCAGGTTGGTCAGGCAGGACCTGCCCTTCATGAATCCATGTTGGCTGGGTCTGATCTCCCGCTTGTCTTCCACATGACACATGAGGGCACTCAGAATGAACTGTTCATGATCTTTCCTGGTACTGAGGTCAGGCTGACAGGTCTGTAGTTGCCTGGATCCTCCTTATGGCCCTTCTTGTAGATAGGCATCATATTGGCAAGCCTCCAGTTGTCTGGGACCTGCCCCATTGACCAGGACCGCTGATAAATGACAGAGAGTGGCTTGGCAAGCTCCTCCGCCAGTTCCCTCAACACTCTTGGGTGGATCCCATCTGGCCCCGTAGACTTGTGACTGTCCAGTTGACGTAGCAGGTCACTAGCTGCTTCCTCCTGGATTATGGGGGATTTATTCTGTTCTCCAACCTTGTCTTCCAGCTCCTGGGGGGTGAATCTCATGAGGATAAGTGGTTTTACTATTAAAGACTGAGGCGGAGAAGGCATTAAGTACCTCAGCCTTCTCATCCTTGCTGACAATCTTTCCCTCCACATCCAGTAAAGGGTGGAGATTTCCCTGGCTCTCTCTTTGTTGTTAATGTATTTGTAAAACCCTTTTTTATTATCTCTTACAACAACGGCCAGATTAAGTTCTAGCTGTTCTTTTGCCTTTCTGGTGTTCTTTCTACATGACCTTGCTAGGGCCTTATACTCTTCTTGAGTTGCCTGCCCTTTCTTCCAAAGGTGAGTCCCAACAAAAGCTCCCTGTTCAGCCAGGCCGGTGATCTTCCCTGCTGTTTCGTCTTACAGCACATGGGGACAAGACTACCTTCTCGAAGAGTGTCCAGCCTTTCTGGACCCCTTTGCTGTTCAGAACTGCCTCCTAAGGAACTCAACAAGTATCCTGAACAGGCTGAAGTCTGCTTTCCGGATGTCCATGGTGGTGGTTTTCTGAACTTCCTCCTTATTTCACCAAGAATTGAGAACTCTATCATTTCATGGTCACTGAGCCCAAGACAGCCTCCAACCACCACATCACCCACCAGATCTTCCCTGTTTGTGAGCAGCAGGTCTAGCAAGGCACGTCCCCTGGTAGGCTCACTTACCAGTTGTGTCAGGAGGTTATCTTCCACACACTCCAGGAATCGCCTAGACTGTTTCCTCTCTGCTGTGTTGTATTTCCAGCAGATGTCTAGCAAATTGGAGTCCCCCACTAGGACAAGGGCTGAGGATTGCGAGACTTCTGCCAGCTGTTTGTAGAATGCTTCATCCATCCCTTCATCCTGTTTGGGTGGTCTATAACAGACTCCCAACAGGATATCTGCCTTGTTGGCCTTTCCCCTCATCCTTACCCATAAGCACTCAGCCTTGCCTTCACAGTCACTGAGCTCCATACAATCAAAACACTCCTTAACATAAGGAGCCACCCTACCACCTCTCTTTCCCTGCCTGTCCCTTCTGAAGAGCTTATAGCCATCCATTGCAGCACTCCAGTCATAAGAGTCATCCCACCATGTTTCTGTGATGGCGACTATGTTATAATATCCTGCTTCATTCTTAAACAAAAAGAAAGTTGCAAAGTAACCTCAATAATGGAACATCACTTTTATCTTTCATTTGTATAATTTTCATAACATTTGAACACTATTGATGTTAGGAAAATTGCATGATTTACACAGATACAGGTGTGGCACTAGTGAAATAGTGGAATTCTATGCAGTTTGTTGAGCAATAGTTGCTGAATAGGGAGTTCTTCTAAGCAAAGGAAAAAATTCCATCTGCAGGGTAAGATGTAATTTTAAAGTATTATATACAGTTCTGTGCTCATTTCCACCAAATAAATGAGATTAATTGAATGGCATTATGATGCTAAATGGAGCCAACTTGCCTTTTTTGATTCCTCCTAAAATCAACCCCAGAGATTTTAACGTCATAGAAGATTGAGCTAACACAAGATAATACTTGGATTTATTTGGTCAGTGGAGTATATAGTAAACAAAGTATTAAATACTAGGTGGATTAAAGTAAATATAAGTAAAGTATTGGAGTATTGGACCAAAGACAGGTTATTATAGTTTGATTTGTTCTTAGCTCCTAGTAAAATTAAGAAAACTCGTAGTTAGTCATTAGGTAAAAGTGAAGTTTTTTTAGACTAAACAAATACAATGTTACTTAGGTTTTACACGTTATGGACAAGTCTGATACTTGGGTACAATTGAGAAAGAAGAAATTTACAATAAATGAAAATAACGTGCTATCTTTAATTAACAGAAAAGCAAGTATTTTTAGCAAAGGTTGCGTTTCAAGTGTGGAAGGAAACACTGTTATGAAAAAGAGAATTCCTTTGATTTCCTTGACTTCTATTGCCCGAAGGATCTATATGCTGTTTATCTTGGAAAGGAAAGATAGATGTTTATTGGGTTTGTTTCAATAACATTAAAAGAGGATGCTTGTATCCATGTTTATTTCATCACTGAGTTGCTTATTTCCAAGTAGTATCTGGAAATACAGAAGAACAGTTAGTAAGTAGTTCATTACCCTCTTAAAAATACAATGTCTGATAACTTGTATTAAATTTCAGCGCTTGGTATTTTATAGTCCAGTGTCTCTCCAAAGGTAAATCTAGTAAGTGTGCTTGCTAAATACTTGTGGGAACCAGAATTGTCAGAACTAGATGTTTTAAGTGTTTACAATATCACTGCTGCTTTTTTAAATGAAATATTTTCAGTGGTACTTCGGTCCCAGAATCTTTACATTTTTTAATTTTCCATTTTGAACTATGGTTTACTTCTTACAGCTGGTTAAAGTAGCCAGGTAGCTTATTTTTTGTGGTGTCTCATGTTCACTTTGAATGCTGTGAAAATATTGTTAGATGAATAGAGAATAGTAATTCATTAGTGTCCTAACGATTAGATAACTACTTATTAGATAACAGATATCTGGATCATTTCATCATACTAATAGATAAATCTGCATCTATTTTGTCCTGTGTATCTTCTATTGGGAGAGGATGGAGGGGAGGAGGAAAGGAAGAAGAGAAATTCCTGGTTCAGAAACTCCATCTCTATGTTAGAATAAGGTAATTTAGTCCCATTCATAAATACAGTTGTTTACATGCACGATTCCCATTGAGGGGTTGTTCAAAGCCCTTGCTTCTCAGTAGTCAGAAACCTAATTTCAAGTAAAAATTAAGTTATGATCAATTCCTTCTTGTTCAAAGAGTGTCTTTTTATTTTGTCAGACGCTAAGGATTTTTGGCCTAATTGAATTATTCGTAAAGATCAGTCTGTTCCATTTTTAGTCCTCTTAGCTAAGCAAAACTGGTCATCTGCTCATATGTCAGTAAGATAAGTAATTCCTGTATGATCTTCATAACCTTCAGCTGAATTTTTCCAGGTTTGTTTAATCTGTCATGAACACGGTAACAAAAATTGAACACAGTATTCCAGATGTCTTACCAGTGCCTTGTTCACTAGTATTACTGTTTTCTCAATCCTTCTTTGTCAGGTAGATTTCAGAATTGTATTCACCTTTTTCCTGGTCATCACACTGGAGCCTTTTTCCTTTATCATCTTGTAATTATTTCTGTGAATTTTGAATCTTCTTTCATTTCCATAACACCACCATTTCTGATAATATCAATTCTTCTCATAATATTAAAGCAACTGCAATTGCTATTGAAATCTGATTTTGGTGTTCTGTAGCTAAAATTTGACATTCTGTATATTAAACGACTTTATAATCCTTTTCTAAATTGTCCAATTCTGCATACTGCTCTTTCAGTAGCCCATCACAATAGTTCTATGAACTATTACCCTACCACTTCAGTTTTGCCCTTCTGAGAAACATATATCTTTCAGTACCTATGTTTGAATATAAGTTGCTAGCTCCCTGTCTTCTGTTATCCGCAGTATATCTGAGATTGCATCTGATGTCAGTAACTTTTGTTCTTGTATTCTCTTGCCCAAAATCATGCATTAGCATACGTCTCAAATGCTTTTTCTTTGATTTCACTCACTTTCTGATCTGGATTAGGAATAAGCCCCTCATTCACTGTTTCTGTCTGGCTAGTGTTCCATCAAGGCTTTCTCAGACTTCCAAATAACCCTGCATAATGATGCCTCGTGCAGCAAATTGCATTGTCTTTTATTTCACATTCACAGCTGGGACAAAAATCCCATGTTCACTAACCTGCATTACTGAGCTTCCTCTTGTTGTTAAGAATTTATAAACAGTGTTTTGCTTAGGTCAATATGCTTCAGTCTCCTTGAATGAAAATAGTTGTCTGTTCCTCTTAACCAGTGAAAGAATACTTACCTTGAAAGTCTTACAGCATTGCTGTGTTACAGAACACTTCCATAACTCATAGGTTACAAAACTGCAAACCAGGCCACAAACATTTACTGTCTCTTCAACTTCTGACTGCAGGGAGTGAGGACTTGTTCTTTCTTCAGTAATAAGTGCAAAATTTGTGTGTCTGTACATATACATACAAATATATAGCATCTATATATGCATCTGCATGCATGTATCTTCAGCTTGAAGAATGCTGCATATATGTGCTCCAGAAGACATAACTGTTTTAAATGGGAATAGGACCAAAACGTTTCTCTAAACTTTTTAGAATGATGAATGGGTTTGGTATCAAGGTTACAACAGTCAATTTTAGTCTGTCTCCTTTCAACATGCACTGAAGAAAGGTTAGAAAAAATATTGTGAACTTTTTTTTGAGAAGTGTGCTCTGGAGATGCCAGTTGCTCTGAAAATTGACTCTCAGGTGTTCTCTTGGGGTGTGTTGGCAGATAGAAGCCAGAACTGACATTAGAAATTAATCTGAATACACTGTTAGAA
Source organism: Chionis minor (assembly GCA_013398295.1). Lineage (NCBI taxonomy): Eukaryota > Metazoa > Chordata > Aves > Charadriiformes > Chionidae > Chionis > Chionis minor. Next base: position 709,106 of record VZSF01001160.1, on the reverse strand, counting down.
AAACTAATTAAGAAAGTGTTAATCAAAGGGAGCCTTGCCTATTTAAGTTTTTGATGTTAATTAGGAAAAAAATATAAAGATCTAGTAGCCTCCTTCCTACTGTGCATTACTGAAACAATGCAATAAATACAAGCTCTACAGATTTGGAAGAAGATCTTACTGAAAACAAAATATCTGGTGTAAAAATATTTTTATAGTTCTCATATATATCCTCATACATATATATATATGTATACACACACACTTACGTGCACAAAGTGAATTTCTATATGTAAACCAGAAGTAATAATGACAAAATCCTTGCATATTCCTCTTGCTCCCCCAGAAAATAGCATGAAATAGTGTTTGTTACTGAATGAAGAATGTCCTGAAAATGTGTTGATGCCAGTATATTCTGTAATTTCTGCTAACTGCTGTATTTAAGCATTTTAAAATAAAACCTTTTCTAGTTAAGCTTAATGAAAGCTACACTTAGTGGTACACTGAATATGGGGAAGAGGATGTGAGACCCAGTCAACAAAAACCACCAGGTGTTATGGGAGGCAGTTTACTCTGGAAAATACAGTTATTTTTATGGCTATGGTGTTTGTCAAGAGTTGATATTCCCCTTGAAAATTTCTTGTTGTAATCTGATTTTTTTTTTTTTAATGCTGTTACATAAAGGCAGATGGAAATCCTCCAAGTACTACAAAACTTAGTAACAATTAGCTCTCCCAACACATATCAGAACACAGAGCATATTTTTCAGCTAGTCTGTGCTCATCAGGTGAACAGGTTGTTGGATGGAAGAGTGCACTTATGTGGTTGAAGTAGACAATTGTCATCATTTATCTTTTGTTCATAGTAACAAATGACTTTTGGTAGATATCGAATGGCGTGGTATAGTTTAGTGTTACTGCATTCTCAGTCCTGCGTTAGTAAGGGTACTACTGAGTGTTGATTTTGGTTGTGTTCTTGGCTGAATGTCCAATAATGCTTCTTTAATGAAAATAGCTGTTACATCTGTCTTTAGCAATGTGCTTCCCAATGCCATTGATATGATCTGCATACCACATGCATTGAACCTCATCCTGGAAAAATGGCCAAGATAATTTGACAACATAGTTGCTCCCATGAAGAGGTTATACTGCCAAAGTACCCTGAGCTTCTTAAGTCAAGATTTTATGAATTGAGGCGTGTTCAAAACATTTGAATGTGCTACAAGCTTAAACAGAAGCCACACAATTGGTGCAAATCATGTCTGCATAGCTCTCAATGAAAATAGTGGCAATAATAGGACAAGCTATGGAATTTATGAACTGGAATTTTTGTTAAAAAACATTTCAGTAAAAGAACAGCAGAACAACAGTCTGGTATGTCTGTGTACTTCCACTGAAAATATGTTCTGGTTATCTTCAATGACCTTGGACTGCATGTTCTGTTGTTATGAATTTTCATTAATTTATTATTCTAATGGAATGTAATACAGAAATATTTTCCATTGTTTCATTGAATTTGGTTATGTCAAATCAGGCATAAAACAATGGAATTTTGTGACTGCGCGACTGTAGCCACAGTATTACACTGAAGTGCTGTGTTCTGAAATCTATAACTGATTACTTAGCAACTCTATATTTTGCTAGTGAATATCTGAGCTAAACCTGGACTGTTTTCTACTGTGAATTGTAACCCTGTTCATTATCAGACCCCCATTTAGGAAAAAAACAACCCTTCTTTTTCATTCTCTTTTCTTCCTCTTTTCTTTTCTCCTTAAGCTCTGCAATGGAAATATGCTTGCATTCCTGAAATGTGTCTATATAAATGACAGACTCTAATGCAGACCCAGTATGTGAATAAATGTTCCCTGGACCTCATCATACACTAAAATATGTATTGTTCTCTTCTGCAGATTTTTATTGTTTTATCTTCTTTCTAGAAAGCAGCAGTAGCACTGTCTACAAAGCTTGCATGCATGTGCTTACTTCAATAGGCAAGCTACTTTCTGATGGGCAGATCCAGATAAAATTTACAGGACTTGAATAAATGTAGCTAGCAGAGTCAATAGAAGTGATTAACTCAGTTTTAGAGAGAATAATCTCTAATGATTTCAACTGCATTTTTAGTATACAATTCCCTAAAAGTTACGGACAGCACAGAAAACCCAACTGAATGGTGGTTTTGCATATAGTTTTGGAATCTCTATGAAATAATTTTGCTGTATAGATTATTTCCATTATATAATAGTATATAGACATATGACAAAACCAGCTATTTAGAGAGCTTCCTGGTCACATTTTGGCTCTCTTGCTGCCAAAGACTGCTCAGGAAGCTTTTTTCCTTCTTTCTGTAGACTCTGGTAAGAATTAATTTCAGAGGAAAATGGAAACTTTATGCATAGTTTATATTGTGATTGAGTGGAAGAGAAAGACGAAACCCAAGTAGTCTTTCCCTCAAAGTGCCTTTTCATTTTTTAGATATATACTACTTTTGTTTTCCTGTTTTTCAACTTTTAGAGACATGTTAAAATGCGTAAAAACATGGTGATAGGAACCTGTAGGAAAACTGTCAGTATTTAATTTTTGTTCAATATGTATTATATGTTTATGTTTCCTTTGGGTGTGGGTGTCTTTTTCCAACTTAAGAACCAAATGTGTTACAAAAACAGATGTAGTGAAAATAAACAAGGGAAGTCTCATTTCCTTTGGTGAACAAAGTTCACAATTAGCTTGAGTGTAATTTTACGCGTGTTGTACCCTATTGAAACAGTTTTGCTGACCAAAGCTTGTTTTCTTGGATTTATCACAACTGATAAAAGATCTGTGATGTCAGACAAGAATTTAGCTACACAGAAAAGGGGGAAAGAGTGGGTCAAATGTAATAACATATTCTAGATGTTATTCCTGCCAACAATTAATGGGGAAATTCATTTTATGAAGCAGTGTTTACAGACTGACATCTGGAGAACTTCTCAACTTGGATCATTTCCAGCATGTAGATTTATGTACTACTGTTCCTGCCTCTCTTTCCCCCCTTTTTCCTTAAATATTTAACTTTTCTGATGTGTGCTATTGATTTAATTATCAATGAATGTGAATTATTCCACTGCTGTGATTTCTTTTAGGATTCCAGTTGCGTGAAAATTTTAAATGCTTGCTAAAATGGACATTCAGTGGATAGTTTTGGAAATTTATAGAGAGATATACAAGAATTTAAAGAGGTTTTTTTACTCGAAGTAAAAATTCTATTAGTCTCTGCCCAGAAAAGTCAGAGTAGAGACCCTCAGTAGAACCCCTTCAGTATGAAATTAAAAAGTTGAGAGTCCTAGGAGGAAAGGTTCTTTTTTTCAGATAGCTGTCCTTCTGAGTTGTAAAATGTTTTTAAATCACAAAATCCTTGTCTACTATGATTTAAATATTATATTCAGTGGTGTATATTTGTGCCTTACTGACTTATTTAGTCGAGGGAAAGTTTACAATTTACTTTGAACGTTTCATTTCTTTTGGTGTGACAGTTCTCTTAGTGTGGTCTTCGCTCGTTTTTTCCTGTGGAATCGTAGCATGTTGTCAGGGGTATCCATCATTATCTTGAGGATGAGCACGTGTGCCTATTGGAGCAAGAAAATGGAATTTGTCATTAGTTCCATTGGAAGAAGCGGATACCATTTACGTTGATGCAGGTTGAGGCGTAGATGAAGGTCCAGTCATTCTACCTAGCCCTAGGCACCTGAACAAGCTAAGAGACACAGTTCAGCAAATTCTACTACTTCATTCAGTTAGAAGGTAATACTGGTAGTAAAAGAGTAAGATAAAAGTGCGGGGGCACACAGACCTTGATCTTGTAGGCCTCATTACCTCAAAAGAGTAAAAATATCACTATTATATTGCTTTCTTGTCTGGTCACTCATTTAAATAATTATTGGTGCAAGAATCCTGGTGAAATCCTGCCCCACTGAGAACAATGCTCTCAGCACATGGAATGTTTTTATGAAACAATAGTATTTAAAAAACAATTCATAGGGAACTGTTATTAGTATCTTTGCAGAAGTAAGAAATAATCACTGATAATATTGATGCTGATACTATTGCTCTGTGTATTCTGCCTACACTTTCTTTGTATGTGAAGTAGTCTATCATTAGTAACATTTCAGTCCTCACTATTCTCTGTCAAGAAAATAAAGTTAGGGAAGAAGTGAATTTTGCTTTTAATTTTAATAACTTCTGATAGTATCAGATGACAAGCAAATCTTAAACCTCTCGCATCAAAATCAAGAGCAGGAAGTCTTGTTTCCTTTCAGCAAGTAGTGTGTTGTACCTAAGGGCAAATAGACATTTTCTGACTCTTACTCCGTTACTATCAGCATTGATGACTAATGAAGTATTTTGGCATCAATAGCCATCAATTCTCAAGGCTATGTAAGTTACTGAATTTCAGGTTTTAGAATGAATGTTGTAAAAGTTCTTTTATTTCCATGTAGAAATTCAGTAGATGCTAATTGACTAGGTGAGATTTCACTTATGCTTTTAGAAAACATTATAAAACCTTTTGAAGCGTATCATGCTATTCTTAGTAGTTCAAGAAGTAGTGCAAGAAACCTTAATTTTGTGTCCTGTATTTACAGATTACTGTTTAATAGGGTAGATTTTATCTGAAGAATAAGAATGAAAAATATCTAAATTGACTTTTAAAGCAGTGGTTTCCATTTCATCAAATCTCATAGTTTACATTTTAGTCCCAATTTGCAAATGGGAGCAGACATATTAGTTTACTGATATTTATTTTCATTTAGGGTGTAGGTACATTTCTATTTAATGCAACATCAGACATTGTCCCAGTGTTACAGTATTTTAACATGATGACATTTTTCTAATTTCCTGTTTTCTCCTTCAGTTTCATAGCAGATACCCTAAATATCTGAACTTGTCACAGGTCATAAGTTTGCACGTTGCTGACACGTTCACTCCTAATCTTCCTTTCTAACTGAAAAGATTTTCTTGCTCTAGATCAAACATAAAACCCATGCTGTATCTTATACTTTGTCAGGATATATCTGTAATATAGTAGCTTGTGTCTTTCCTCTTCCTTAAGAACAAAAGGTTGTGTATCAGTTCTTCATCTGGTAGGAATGAGTGTTTTCACTGGAGGTACTGTGTTGTACCCTAGCTACACAGTGTGGTACATTCCTGCAGGACATCACGCATTGCTTTGCCAGGGCTTCTGAAACTGCTGGGCAGGCTGCAGCTCTTCTGCTTGGGGATGCAACCTTATTTTTAACAACTGTTTTAATCCTTTGGTTCGTAAGGAGAGACTAGCCTGTGTTGCTGCAAATTGGATACACTGGTTATGGGGCCTGCAGTAGAACATTGCTTTTCCAAACAGAACAGCTCTGACACAAAGGTGAAAAGTCTGTGCGCTCCACTGGGAGTTGATGTGCTGTTTATAAACACGTGCTCTCAGAACACAATAGATAAGTACGTGGATTTGTTTGCTTGCTAGTGGTGATCCTGGGAGCGCTATGAGGAGGAGATGCAGCTCAGCTGTGTCCTGTATTGTTGGCGATGCACTTCCTGTGGGGCCCCGTTTTTGCTGTGGAATAGTGACACATCCTCTAATGTCCTGATCACAGCTGTTTTGAAATAAATTTACATCAACCTATACCACTGCAAGCTAGTGCAGCTGTCTTCAGGTGATACTAGTACTAGATTATCCCACTCTTCATATTTTAAACATTTAAACATGTTTGAAGAGAAAGCTACAAGTCATTGTGTTATCTAATGAACTACTCAGCAATACTGCAAAATACAAAGAACCTAATATGCCATGCATCCTAAAATCACTTGAGTAAGGCATTGCCAGTGCAGTGTGTTATTGGACAGTGAAAGTGTCCCTGTGTTTCCATATCTCCAGTACTAAAAAATGAAAATACTGTATTTAATCGCCCATCCAAAAAATATCATCATGGTATTCTCTGTGGCAAGTTAACAATCTTCATAAGGTTTGTAGACTTTGTAAAGTTATTCCATTCAAATTTAATTACTTTTATTACAAAACCAGATCCCAGTAATCTGATCTTTAACACAAATCACATTATTTCTATCTTTTATGTGGAACCATTTTTACATATTCTGTGGTTAATACATTCAAACTTTTTTCAAACCAGCATAAGTACTAGAGAGAAGTCACTAAGGCATAATAGCATCCTAAAGAATGGTAATAGTTTTCTTTAACAAACATTTCTGTGAAGTGAAAGTAAAGACTACTCAGTTTTATATGTTCCTGTCACCTCTATTCCTTAATTACGCACTGGTGAATTTGTTTTGTTACATAAACACCACATAAAGGTTCTTCCATTTTCAACTAGGTGGCTGTACTACAATCCCAGAGTCTGATTTAGAGGAAAGAACAGCTATACCGGGCTCCACAGCAACACTTCCCAGTCACAGGCAGATTGCAAAGCAGAAATCTAAACCTGGTAAGAAAAAGAAAATTATCTTTTTTTTACTTGGAGATGTACAGCTCGTGTTTTCAGAATGCTTGTGGATGTATGAAACAAATTATATATTTCAGGCTTTGTTAGCATAATTTTCAATTTTTCTTGTGATAATAGTACAATGTGTAGGATTCTGAGTTTTATTCAGCTTCTTCTATCAAGAATAGTTAAACTGTAGAGATCAGTCTTGGAATTAAGTAACTTCATAGTTGAAAGATTTTGTGCAACATAATACTTGAGCAAGATTCTCACAGGTTTTATTCACAACTTCTTCCGCAGAGGCAAAATGAAACTGAGGACATTTTTGTGTAATAAAGGCTTTTTTTTTTTTCTGCAGTATGGTGGTTAGACTTTGTGCCAGCTGATTAAAATATGGTCATTACTTATCTTTTGTGGGGAGACTTCCTAGAATTTCAGAAAAATATTATTGGATATAATAAAATGAAATTATACTGGCTATAAAATATGCTGCATATAGTGATGACACATTTTCTGGAAAGACTTCATGCTGCTGGGAGCTGTGATACAGTGTTAACATATTTTAAAAGCAGCACTGTAAAGTAGTGCATTGCAGTTTAATAAAGTGTCTGGTAAGCTCTCGGGCTTTGACTGCAGATATTTCCCATTTTATTTACTAAGTTGTACCTTCACTTCTCTTCCCCCCTCATTGTCTGATTTTTTCCTGTAATACTTATTTTTAAATGTATTTGAATGTTTTTTATAAATCAGATGTGTTCATTATAGGTGGATGTTGAAGTTAAGAAGAGCAGCTTAGAGGTTACAACAAACTATAGTCAGAAATATACGAAGTCCTTATACATCTGCAAAAAACAGTTAATTATGTGTTTAAAATGCACTCAGCTGCTTGTTTGCCCAGATAACTGTTGCACAGACAGGCAGAGAGTTGGAATATATAGTTAATTGCAATAGCAGAATTTACATTAGCATATTTTTAATAATGGTCAGGGAAGAAGAATATCTAATGCAGAAGTGTATAATAATGATACAGTGTAACTTGAAAGTCAAAAATTAGTTTCTGCTCACAAAAATGACCTGAAAAATCCGCTAAAGGCCTAGAGCTCTGACTTTTCTAGAGTGCTAATTACTTGCAGTCCTCATGGAGTTCAGATGATAAGAAGAGGGGAAGCTGTCAAAGTTGACCTACGTATGGTTTAACCTTTGTCATCTGGATATATTAAGTACTCTCCTGGTAATGGAAAAGTGTATCAACTATCTGATGTAGGATACAATCCTGATAAAATTCCAACTTCCAGCAACTAGACCAATAAATCAAGAACATATGGCAGACAATCCCTCTTCTTTGTCTGATGCTTCGTTCTTCTGATCAAGCATGTATTTGCTCTTCGGTAGATAGTATTCTGCTATGTTTAAATAACCTGATTGCTGAAAAGACTAGCACGAGAGGAAAAGTGTAGAAGTGTATTCATGAGTTCCAGAAACAGCAGCATGGGGAGCATATCCTGCTGTAAGTCTTAGTCCATGATAGCTGGCTGTTGTTGCTTTGTAACTGTAAAAGATAGAATGAAAACTCTGAAAGTTTTAAAAGTCTTTAGGTTTACAGTCATGTGTTAAACCAGTGAATTTAATTCATTCACGGTAAGAATCGACTACCATCTGCCAGTTAGGGCTGCAATATATAGAGTGCCTAGAATATCTGCCACTGAGCTGTCTGGAAATTCTAATTGCTACAAGTCAAACAGCCACGGGAGCTACTTTAATCATAAGGTAACACTGTTCATGAAATCACAGCATTGCAATGTTTTTCTGTGCATTATATTTTTGGCCTGAGTTCTTGCTTAGGCAGCACAGGCTGCAGCAAGACCATGGTGTTTGCGGTGTGCCCTCAGAGACTATTTCTTGTGTCTTTGTATCTTTTTTTATGAGTTTGCATTTAACTTAAGTATGTCCAGTCAATAAGAGAAAAAAGAGACAAAGTAGAGTAAAAATTCTTTTTCTTGGTGTATTTTCCTTCATTTTTTGAGGGAGTTCAAGATAGATTTTGATTATAAGTTGAGAGGTTTTGTTTTCTTCTTGTAGGTGGCTTTTGTTATTCATATCTCTATCTATAGAGGTAGTTTAATGGCAATGCAAAATTATACTGGTTTTAGAGAGCTTTCTGCGATTAGCTGGTATTTTTCATTGGGCTATAGCACCTGAACTGATATGCCATGCCTAAGCTTCTAAATGTTCTTTACCAAAAAATCCCCCCAGTTTAATGACAGACGTTTAAATAGATAAAAATAGATCGAGGCTACAACACCAAATAGCTCAAAACTGAAGAGAAAACCCAGGCTGTCTTTAGCTGTAGTTTAGTATGAACATGGATGGGCACAATGGCTGATACCCCTGTGTAGGAAACCCAGAGAGAAACGTCTCTAGTAACAGATTTCATTCACAGAGGAAGATGGAAATCAAAAGAATAAAATGAGCTGATCAAGTTAGAATATTCCAGAGAGTTCTGTAGGCCATGGCAGAACTTCAGCTGAGTGTGATCCATCCATTGAAATGGAGTGAGAAGTGCAGTTAGGTATTTTCTCCATCTGATGCTAGACCAAAGGGTAAGCTCTGGCTTCTCCGCTGATACGGTGTGCTGGATCAGGACAAAACTCAAGCAGTTCTCCAAAGTTCAATCATAGAGGTAGAAAAACAAAGCAGAACAAAGTGCCTTACCTACTGAAAAGAAGTGTAAGACCTGAATCACAAAGGTCTCAGCAGGAAGCAGTGGGAGTTCCTCACTGAGAAGGGAAGAAACAAGTCCTCTCAGAAGTGCGCTGTACTTGGACACCCTTGCTTATAGCTAAATTGCTTGTGCATATAAATCTGCTTAAGAGGAGTGCTATTGAGAAGGCTCAAACACAGAGAAATGACAGGCAAAGGAGGAAGCCTCAGGACCAAGAGAAGGCCTGAATTCTGTGCCAGACTCTGTGAACTCCCTGTCAGTATGTCCACATTATTACTGCTGTGGTTGCTGCTTGCAAAGATGTTCAGTTAGTCTTGAGCTAGCCAACTCCAGTATTGCTATCAATCTGTCTGTGATAGTAGGGCATTGAACCCTGGCTGTAGAATTTACCAAAACTCAAAATAAGTACTCAACAGTTAATTTACATGAAACTCTTGCTGCTACTAAATATCTGAGCTTGCTAGTCTCTTGCTTGTGAGACACGCTATGTAGTATACGGAGATGACTGCCAGTCACTGCATTGTATGCTAGTATACTCTTTGGTCACGCAGAGAATTTCTAAAAACCCTTTGAATTGAGTAAACAACGTAGAAAAAAGGTCACTGCCTGGAAGACTGTACTCTACTACGAGAAAGTATGCTGTAGGGTAGCATCCTGCCACAGACTTGCAAGTTGTCTCATACAAAATATTATAGCAAGACTTTCCAGACAGCTGCTAACTGTGTCAATGAGGCTTTTGGCTTTATTTGGAATAGTTACTTGGGAGAGCAGAAAATGACATCTAGTAGTCATGCTGTAAGCCTGTGCAAGGAGAGAATGAATGATTCTGGCCCAATCACAGTGTCTCTTTGGAAGGGAAAGTAATGGTTGTATGATGTTTTATTTTTATTACTAAAATAGTTCACACTGATTTTTTTTTTTTGTATTTATTTTTTTCTAGTCCAAGTATGTTGTGATTCCATAGTAAAGAATTGCATGATATTTGTAAGTTAATGATATTATTGCAGTTGTAGGAGCAGCTTCTTGCCAAGGCTTTTGCTTTGAGTGGGTACAAAAGTACTCCCTTGAACATTCTCTGTCCCAGTGAATGGAAAATAATTCTTCCTGCTTACCCCCTCAAGGCACTGAGTCTGTGCACATTGTGTTTGGAAGGGTAATACTCGCATGATAAATCTATCCCTGCTAACTTTGATCTTGGTGTTTTGGTTAGAGTGAGGACAGAGCAGCACAGGTTTCATCGTGGGCTGCACAAGCCTGGTAGAGAGTTTACTCATAATTTGAAGTTGAGTCCGCTTTGAAGTCTCTGTTACATCATCACTTTTCCCGTGAGCTCACAGCTACAATACAAATGCAGATATGCTTACCTCTGTTGCAATCACAAGTACAAATGGACTGATTGTAGACTCTTTCATGTAGGTCCTGTGGGCTTCCTTTCTCTTTGTTATGCTGTTCCTGCCATCTTCCATTTTCTTCTTTGCAAGTTATGAATTTCTTACTAGAGTTGTCATCAGCTTGAGTGGTTTGATTTCAAGGAGAAGTTTTCCTGTGTTCTAGAAGGTAACAATTAATGGAGATTTGCAGAAGTCCACTTCTCAGATTCTCCCTTGTGCTTAAATATTTCTGATGAAATGAGTTGAAAATGTGGTTTGTAGCAAATACAAGGAAGTTCTTGTACATGCTGGCTTTTTAGAAACATCTCTAAGGGGTATGGTGGTCAACCTTAAAAGAAATTTTCTCTGAACAATTAAACTGTGCTATTAATGAGCTTTAGGATAAATAACAAAGTGTGTATTTATCAGGATATAGCCCTTAAAGTAAGTATCCTGTATGCCTCATATTCTACTGCTCCATGCTACTTACTATGACAGAGAATTTCCCAAGATGTATTTTTCTGACCAATATTCCTACTGAATATTTTAGACAGGATCTAGTTGCTCTTTTATGAGTAAAGAGTTTTATGCTGGTAAATCGTGAGTAACCCCACTAAGCTGATGGAAAACCAGATGAAAAGTAGTTAGTCTGAATCAAAGAACGATTGGTCTGAAAAATGCATCTTTGGGTTTTGGGTATTTTTGGTGTGTGTGTGGAACAATGGTGCTGATTACTTTGTAGTTTGCTTAGTTTGCTTAGTCATTCAGGATTTTACAACACTGGGAGTCCGATTTGTCAAGTGCCATGTCATGCAGCTGTTGGAATTTTCACAACTTGTAAGACTTGATTTTCCTGGCAGAAATTTTCATCAAAGATCCTGTAAATCGATCCTGTAAATGATCTATCGAAACAAAAAAAGTCTTAAATGTTTAAGGGAAATGTTTGCCTGACTTTGCCATGATAATTCAGAATAATCATTGTCTCTTCCTGAGACAGCAGCAGAGAGCATGGCCCAGTATTTACATTTATTGTTTAAATACAAATATTTCTGAGAAGCTATTCATGAGACCAAATGAGACCAAAGATTTGGCATTTGAACTCGCTACTGTGCTGCCACTATTTTTAGTTAAATTCTTTGTATTTTGCTCTCATGCAAATATTTAGATGGCTTAAAGATTGAATTTCAAAGTTCTCATCTTGTATGATTATATTTAGTAAAGTAAATAAACTTTCATAGTTTAATGCTCATAGCATAGCATCTAAGACCAGAAACGGTCTCAGCATTTATATTTATGTATTGGAAGAGATTTTTTTAACTGTCTTTAATTTGAAGCATCTGGCTTATTACTTTTGATTAAATACACAGGCAGCTATACATAAATGACTGTGAGGCTGAGCTGTAAATTCCAGTAAAACAAGACATTCTGGGCCAGCTTTTCAAAACACCCTCCAAAGTTGCACCCAGACATTGCACAGCTGCGCATCTTTTCTGACAAATTTCACTTACTGCATATTATTTATTTTATTTGTTACTTTATCTACAGTGTTGCATGACAATGTTCCTGTAGCTATTGTGGGTGCCATTTAAGAGGATCTTTCAACTTTACCCTTCTAGTCAAAGATTGTTGTCCTTATTTTGCCTGGATAATTTTAGGAACTATCACATGATTCCAGCCCACAAAGATGCTTAGTTACACAAACTTCTGTAAACAACTCTTGTTAGTAAACAAGATTCAACCATTTTTTCTTTAAAGGGTCTAGTAACACATTTTAATCTAGCTATGTGCTTAATTTTTCTTGTGAATCATGATTTACATGAACACACAACTGTGTGAAACTGTAGCTCATCACAAAGTGATGTAATAGAAGATGAAATTTTGCGATAGGGTTTCATTTTTCTGATTTTAGAAAGGAGTATTCTTAAACACTTGGCTTTGCACAAACAGTTAGATGGTAAAGAGATTTTGGATATAAATTGTTGCCAGCTATCCACTGAGTCTTTTTATTTTTGTATGGTACTGTTCTTAATATTATCTTATACCTACACAAATAAGCAGAGACATATCCTTGAATTTGTTTTGAAGGGTATTTAAATATGTTGTAAAAATGCTAAAACAGGTCTATGAAAGATTTCTGTTAGCTAAGACATACTTTATTTATATATTGGACTAATAACTGCACTAAATTGTCAACATACGTAAGGAAGATATAGGTGACCTTACTACTGTTATTGTAATTATCATTGTTTGCTACACTTCTAATCATTTGGATACTGATATTCTTGCCAATTACGGCAAAAGTATTTTCAATTTATATAGCCAAGCAATTAACTTTTGCAGGTTAGAAATCAATCTGAATACTAACTGTATTGTACATGAGATTAAATGAAAGGGAAATGTATAAATTAAGCTAAAGACCATTTTGGAAAAAGGAATGTGCTGTCTGGAATAGGATTTCATGCCCATAATGAGTTTCCAAAACAATTAGTTGAATGAATCAGTATTGTTGGCAATGCAGACTTTTCAGCTGTCTGTGGCCACAGTTTTGAACCTGAACTTTTGTCTGAAGTTTGGTTACTACACTCATGACAAAAGTAAGACCAACAGGTCTGACTTCAGACTTATTTTTTGAAAATCATTGGATTTTCAAACGACCAATTAACGGGGGTCATCAGAGGGGGTAAATGTGCCTCTGACAGTTTGAATTCAGTTTCAGGCATTTTGAAAAGTGAGTTACAATACAGTATTTTATCCTTGAGCAAATCAAGAATCTTGAATTAGAAACAAGTCTGGCAAAAATGCTGAAACCTGTGATGTCCTCAGGTAAGCGAAAGCTCCTTCAAGACCTAACCTTATTAATAGTTCGCTTATGTATTTCCCACTGATGGTATTGTAGTACTATGAGACTAGATCCTTGTTTCTTTCTGTATGGACATTGCTATATAATAGGAAAGATACCAGGAGCCTGCAGCTGGGCCCACCTAATACTTTAAAATTGCTAAGCTAATTGTTTCCACAAGAAAAGGTGCAAAGAAAATCACTGGGCTACAAAAAGCCTATTTTTCTGGAGAGAGCTGAAGAGATTTATGGAGGTTTTCTTTTCCGCAGAGTCTGTTTTTCTAAAGAGCAGTACAGCTTAAGAGATTAATGTGAGAATTCCTTCATTAAGTCAATACCAAATGAAGTGCAGTTTCTCTTTTAGCTGGAGCTTGTATATACATCTCCTGTGAAATGTAATATAATACATGAGAACATAGTAAGTCTTATTTATGCTCTAATATTTGCAGATTACAGTATATTATAATGTATATTATCCACTGCAGTGGGTAAAGAGATCAGTCTCTGTGTTTGCCCCATAGCAGTGGTTGTGGTAGTGTTGTACAAAATGTTTCCTTTCAAAGGTTAAAAAAGTGTCTGGCTAATTCCAGTTTGTTTCATGACTGTCAGTGAAACAAAGAACTGAGGGGTACCTTACTCTGCTTCATGGGTTGTCTCAGAAATTGCTATGAGATCACAGAAAAAAGGTATGAAATTAACAAGTCATGGTATAGAGAGCCTGAACCTTTTCCTTCAAATTCAGTGACTTTAATGGAAAAAATAGTTTGTTTAAAGCACTTTTATGATTTGAGAATTCAAAGGCACTCAAAATTATTAGCAAAAAGCTGCTATTGTTGCAGTTAAGGGAGCAGTAAAGAGTGATACAAGGCATAATAACATACCCATAGCCATATCCAAAGCTTTTTGGAATCTATGAAAAAGCCTTTCCTCATTTTTATTAAGTGCTGAACATGAGAACTGCTGATGGATGATAGAAGATAAGGAACACATAAAAGATAGGTTGAGAAGAAAGGGCATGCTAAATGTGGTACAAAACAAAAATCAAAGCTACAAACATTACAAATTCTGATTACGACTTGTATGCAAGAAAGGGGAACTGTAGCACAGTGCAAGGAATCACAAAAAGATAAGTTTAAAAGCTTTTTATGTAACTAAATATTGGTTTTCATATTTCCTTGGCAGTTTTCTTGCACAGCTATGAGCTTAAGAGAAGTAGATGATTGTCACTAGGATTTGTTCACTTGCTCATCCTCTGCCAGTAAAGACAGGCAGCACAGAAACTAGTCTGACTTTTCTGTTATTTGCTGCCGCTTACTTTTCCTCTGTGAAGGTGAAGGTTAATGCTGTTTTCCTTGATAGTGTTTGTAAGTGTTGTTTTTGTTTCCTCACATTAGTTTTTTTCTCCATCATATGAAAAGTTGCTATCTAAAGTGCATGCTGCAAATATGCCCAGCACTCTGTTTCTGGTAGATATGAGTTGCTGGCTGTTGTTTTCTCTAACTCTGTGTCGAAATCTTTTCACTGAATACTCAGTAAAACGTTTCTCAAGAAATCTGCTTTCCCACCTAATGCTTTACTGTCTCTCCAGTTCTTCTACCCAAACTTTTCTACCTAGTTTTTTGTCTAACTGGAAAATCATCATTTTGTTCAGAATGTGGATAGCCTTGAATGTCATATGTTGTTTGGATTAGTGTATTATTCCTGGCTTCTCTTCTTTTGTTAGATCTTGTTTAGCTAGTGAGATAGTACACAGATATTTCTGCTACTTTCTTGAGGTATGTCTAAAGTGAAGTATGTCTTGAAGTTTGTCTATAAAATTTACTTTCTACTAATGATCTTTATATGCATTTGTGTTAGACATTAATGGCTTCTATATGTTCTTGGCAGGTTTTGAGAAATAAAAAAAATTAACGCTGTTCTCGTTTCTAATGAGGTATTATTTAAAAAAAAAGAACAAAAGGACAGAGAAACTCATCAAAATATTACTTGAATGCCCACTCAGCATTCTGAGCCAAGAAGGATTTAGTGACTACCATTCTGATTTTCAAGTCTCTGCATAAGCCTAATAGTTAAAATTTCTGTGGGTTCTTCAGTTTAAGGATGAGAAATGATATTACAGAATGAAGAATAACTTTGTTACTATGGTGACTTACGTCCACAAAGTCAATGTTTTTCTTCAGTGCATCGAGTTATGCATGTTATTTTTTGTTATATGAGGGGACAGGGCACATATCTGCAGTCTGTCACTCGTGAATCGTTACTCATTTTACTCAAATGATGTCCTTACTTGAGGCAAGATAGTTCACTTCAGTACATTTAAATAGGCAAGGGAAAAACAGAGCATGACAACTCAGTCATATTCCCTAAGTATTAGTTGCAGAGAGCATGGTTGTTTCCGTTTTACCTTTTCTTTCTGAATTGAATAAGGAACTTAAGTCACTGCATTTAAATGCCCCATAATTGACGTCTGCCCTGACCCAGTAGTTCAGGGGAATCATTCCTGCTCTTATTATTGAATCCTGGTCAGTTGTTCATGGCCCTGGACAACAAGGTTGGCAAGCAGAGGAGAATACAGACACTTTTGGCTTCTACCATCCATCTTTATATGAAAGAGGTAATTAAAAATAAGATATTCGATAGCACAAAAGAAATCCAAGCACTCCACTTTAAGACCTCCTGTACTGTTGAAAACCCATACTGCAAGTTTTAGGAAATCCCAAAAACTCATTGGGTGCTCCAAGGATGAGTTTTTCCAATGCAGAAACTCAGGGCTGGAATTGTATAGCTTATGTTATATATAAAAGTCAGACTACACATAATAAAGGTTACTTTTCTCCTCAAACTGTTTTGCTAACTTTCTCAGAATCTTAAAGTTAATACTAATGTAATTTTTTGATATATCAGATGAGTATTAGTTAAATCCAGGATGAGGCTGTAAAATGGTTTTCCAGGTCTTTTTTCCAGGTTACACAAAATGCCAAGACTCACTTTATAGCTTGTCAACATTGGCCACCAAAGGGAGATTAGCTCTAGGTCTTTAGGAACTGTTTGCTGGAAAAAAATTACACAGTGGAGGTGTTAGAGGTTATTTTCCAAAATATCATCTTTTAGAAGTAATTTTAGTGTCTTGCACCCCTCTCTCCCCTCCCAATTCCAGGAGGCAGCCATCCATATTATGAGCTAATGGCTTAAACTTTCTTTAGAAAAATAAAAAAGACTGTTTTTGAGATACAAAATTGCATGAAAGCACCTGAAACTGCTAGTATCGGTTCTCTCTCCCTGAGGGCTGACTCTGCAACCTCTTGAAAAATAAGGGATTTGAATGGAAACATTGACTCTTGTTTAAAGAACCGCTGACACGCCTGAAATGAGGGAGCACATTCCCACATGCTCTTTGTTGGAGAGTGTTACTGGAATTGCAAATAGGTTTTCCATGTCATTCTGTGGAAATTATCAGTGCCATTATAAGGCACTTTGGAGCATTGCTAGAGCTTTGAATTGTCAAGCAGTGGAAGTTGTTGGTAATATGGATGAGATATAATGCCAGAGCATATCTTCTCGGTTAAAGAATATTGTGAACAGTACTGAAACGTTTCCAGAGTTGGTACCAGCAATTTTTCTCTTAATTATTAGAATGAAATATTCAAAATGTTACTGCACCATCAAGGTTCTACAACTCCACTTTTCTGTTGATGCAGTGTGATTGCCATGTTTCTACAGGTAGGTGATACTGTGATGATAGGGTTCACATGTCTCAGAAGAGGCTTGAACCCCAAACCTCAATAATCTATTGTAGCTCAAAGTTGTTCTCACTTTGGTATGCTGGAGGAATACACATTTCAGTCATGCTGGCTGTAGCTTTTAAAAATGCTTACTTTAAATGGGCAGTAAAATTCTATTTTACATTTGTATGCAGTAGTGTTAACATCTCTTCCACAGTTTTTTGAATGCTTGGTGACACAGTTCTCCAGTGTGAATGTATGCCTAATGCACAGAAGACCAGATTCTGCTTTTAATAGTAATGTTTTTTGTGGCCTCACCTCTTGTGTGCTGTCCCAGTTATCATAGCTCATACCTGTCACAAACTCCTTGGCTCTTGACTTGGCTCTCATTGTCTGTGGTTGTGAGATGCAGCATGTGAACATGTTGCCCCTAATGCTTGCATGTATCATATTTCTAACTTCAGTCGAGAATTAAAATTTAGTAGTCAATGACTCTTTGACTATGGCTTGTGGAAGTCTTCTGACATTTTCTAATCAAGGGACACATCAATTACAATAACAGAATTGAAAAAGTTAAGCTTCAAGAACTGATTCAAGTTCACCACATTGGGTAAGGGTGGTTGGGTGACTGTTAAAGAATTGTTTGGTACCTTGGGACCAAACAATATTACACTTTAGGAGGACTTCCACAAAAGGATCAAGCAACAGCAGAGCATGAGAGTAGCCCTCATTATTAAAATCAACAGTTCCAACAATGCAGTGCTTGTTACTTACCCTGAAGTAAGTAGTAATTTTGTCAGCCTCATCAAATGTATATCAGCCACCTCTGCTAAGCACATTCTGATTCTGAGTTATTTTGTATTGTTGTACTCCACAGTATCCTGTCATGTTTTTCACCTGTTACAGTAGTTCCGTCTTCCTGTGGCTGCAGGGTCACCCTCACTGCTACCCTCAAAACAAATGTACTATGCCACTTACTGAGGCCATGTTTGATTTTATCAGTGGCATGTTATTTACAGTCCATGTTGCCTCACAGAACAAGGTGAACCACAATGGAAACCCTGTAGTTCCTTAGCTTCCTACGTTTCCTAAACAGAGTAAAATATTTTGTGACACCGGTTAGGCCAGATTACTTTTCAGCTCGATGTATAGCTCCTGTCTAGATAACACAGCAACTAAGATACTACTTTATCAAATCCGAACTCTTACTTAATTTAGTTGTCTTTAAAATTTCTCTATAATGGTTGTCCTTGCCTTCATGTTAATAACGGGTTGAATCTGTGATTTTTTTTTTTTTTACATACTTTGGCTCATTGATGTCATTTGTCTTCAAGCCTGTTACCCTGAGTGTCATAGACAGAGTGATGGGCTGCGTACCACTGTGCAATACCCCAGCTATGTGTTACACCCTGGTGAATAGAATACTACTTTAAAAATTAGAAGCTGAGCTTGTTTTCTGGGAAGTAACCTTTGCAAAATGTTGTAACTTGGATTTTGATGTGATCTCTGATCCATTCAAGAAAACCTTTAATGTGAAAGTTAGCAGTTAAAATACCAAAATTATATGTAGCTAGACAGAGTTAAGTTCGCCTGTGGCTCTGTTTATCAAGAAAATTTTGTTCTTTTATGGCTTTGTTCTGATGTGTTTAATATTCCAGCAAATGTTAGATTTTTTTATTTTTCATGTCTGTGAGTATTTGTCGCTTTGGGATTCACAACTGCTGTTACCATTGCAGGTGGGAAAGAGGAAAAAGCAGCAAGGTAAGAACCGAGGATAGAAGAATATAGCACAGTAGAAAATGAGAAAAATAGAAAATACACTAAATGTTCTACATCACATGGGTATTAGTTCTCTCTCCTCGAGTTGTAATCCAGTAAAGTTTCTAATTGTGAAAAACATGATTAAAAACATGTGCATGCTTTCATCTCGCCTGCATTGCTAGCAGCTTTATCAATCACTGCAGCTGTTCCTTAGTGCATGTTGCAAAATGTGCCTGAAAAGGTAAATTTGCATAGCTAGGCTGCTAGCAGTACCTAGGTTAGCTATCTTAAAACTAGATTGGTTGTATCCGAATGAACTATGGCCTAAATGAGGGCAGTTGACATGGCTTTATCTTCTCTTCCTCACAGCCACCAAGCATTTCTCTGTTCAGTGGTGCCAGCACTACTTTTTATATGACCATGTGGTAAGGCAGCTTTAGGGAGCCGAGCTGATTGAAACCTTGCCCCAAATGTAGTTAAAACTGCTTTTTTACCTTATTCTTTATCCTTGGTAGTTAGGCCATAAAAAGGAGATGTTACTATTTTATGGTGTCAGTGAGTTGTAGCTGGCTCTGCAGGTGCAAAGCTGCTAGCTCTGCAATGGAGGAGGTTGGTCTGTGCATCACAATGCATGGAGGAGAAAGTGGCTATCCATTTTGTCGGCAAGCCCATAGATGTATCAAATTAAGTATAATAAGAAATTGTGTCCTAGCTTTTGACTCGCTCTGCTTCCTGAATTACTCACCATGTAATTGCAGGAGCATGACTGTTAGTTCAAGGAAGGAGAAGGGAATGGGGAAGCCACAACTGCCCCAGCTTACATTAGTTTACGCTACTGTGTGACTCGCAGCTACAGTAGCTGAAGCACATTCAGACTCTTAATAAATAGGAGCACTGAGAAAAGAACCCAGAATGCTATTAGGATTTTTTTAAATTGTGTGCTATGCCTTATTAAGTGGAATTGTAAAGTTATTCTGAGTTCCGTTACCTAATAAACCAGTGCTGGAAATACTAGTTTATTTTTATGCCACAGAAGGTGGTTTCTGTATGATGGGGAGCCTCTCCATTCTTGTGTTCACAATCCATTGTGCCAGAACTCATTTATGCTTTTTCCTGGCAATTTTCTCATAGCTCTAAAATTGTGGACACAGGACCTAATCCAACAAAGTTCTTAGGCAGATACGCTGCTAAGTATATGTAGTCTCACCGGACTCACAAGGGAGTATAGTAGGTAAAGTGAAAACGCCCTCTGGTCTTTCTGTATCAACTGTATTTGGTTTTTCTTGGAGTAAAATTGGTTGCAAGCCTGAAAGCAATGTCATATTAGGACAGCTGCTTCTCCTGTCCTCCTTAACATTTTGTTGGTTTAGTCAAATGGAGAATAGGTCAAGACTCCATCACGAACATGAAGCTAAGCCAACACATAAATACCCTTGAGCAGCAGTTTTAACATTTTGGAATATTTATAGCTAACAGCTAAACTTTAGGATAATAAACTGTTCATGAGCTGTGTTAGTTCATTTTCTCTAAAATACAATTTTTATTCTGGCTGAATTCCAGACATCTGAACAGGGACTACAAATCAATCTGGAATGGTCTAAAATTAAATTACCATTCTTTCTTTTCTTTTGCCTTTGTTAAAAGGATTTTTCAGAGGAGCTGTCTGATACATATAGTGTAATACAATAAATGTGACTAAACTAAAAAGAGAAAAGAAAAAAAGAAGGGCAACACAAGAACCTCTGTTAAATTTCATTTGCTTTCTGAACTACTGTTCTGACAACTATGCACTGACTTAAAGTAATATGTCATATCCCGTATTTCACTGTTTCTTTTCTGGATCCTCAATATTTGATATTTTTAGTCATGTAATACATCCTGACCTATATTGTGTACTTTAATGCAAAGACAAACTAGAAAACATAGACTATTTAGCCAAAACCAATTTCTTTTTCCCATAACTGCATCCCCCTCTCCTGTGGCAACCCCTAAGATCAGTATTTCAGATCTTTTTTTTCTGTTGATGAGCTTTCTTTTAGAGTGATTTGCCTTCTCCTCACACTTTCTCCTGTCCTTCTCCAATCTTCGAGTCCTTTTTCTTCCTGAAGAATAGCGAATTCTTTTCTGTGGTCAGCTTGTAATATTCAGTAGAGATGCAGAAGGTGTTAATGGTTATTGGCAGTTATGAAGGCAAAGGTGATCAGGACTGCTGGATTTCCTGTCCAGATATCATGGCTATTCTGCATACCCAGTTTTGTAATTTTGTAGTCTGAATTTCACTAAGAAGAATTAGGCAACTGTTTTGTAGGATGTTCCTGAATTTTGAGGAAAGATCATATGTAGCACATAAAAGTTATTGTATTACATGTAGAGAAAGGTAGTTGAAATGAATGCAAGATTTCATTAGTTTTGGTCAGTGATTAGACTACCAAACTCAATTTTATCTTTTCCATATTTACTACCCATTTGTTTCTTCTTTCAAACTCAGAATAATTTCTACAACTGTTTAGGTCAATGGCTATCAAGGTTGTCATTCCCTCTAGAACTGAGCATTGCCTCTCAGTTCTTAATGCCCAAAAGAATGGTCTCCTGCCAGGTTGCATCCCTAAACTTTTTCTCCAGAGCAAATGAGAACTAATGTTGATACAAGCAGGGGTTTACACATGGGCAGCTGCAAATAAGGCAACAGAGCATCAACTAAAACTGTTCTAGAAGCACACTTCACAGGTGTGAGAAGCTGATTTTATTTGCTCCTAAAATCAGATTCTACGTTATTTATGGAATCACAGAACAAAGGCGGTAGTACTGTCTAATACAATTGTTAATCGATAACCAAAAAGTAGCCAACTGAAATATTAAGTATGCGTGCAACTCAGCCTAGAGAACTTGAAAGTGTTTTCAGACTTATTTCTTCAAATCAATGGGAGTACATTTGTGGAAAAGGTAACAGTTAAACTTTATATAGGAATTCAAAAAATCATATAGGATAAATTAGGTATTATAAACCATTCACTAATTCTCAAAAATTCTTTCACCTAAACCACTCTTTCAAACACAAATGATTTTTTTTCCCCCAACAGTTATTTGGTCTCTGAATTATCTGTGGTTTCAGTAGTCAGTTTCTCAAAGTAGTCATCTTTCATGGTTTTCCTGCTGAGTGCCCTGCAGTTCTGGGAGAGACAATCCAGAAAGGTTTGGGCTGTACCAGTTTTGACAAATATTTAGTTCTTATCACCAAAGGCAGATGGAGGGGGCTCCCCTCCTGCCTTCTCTGGCTTAAATCCTAAATAGTGAAATATTCTGCTGACTCTGAAAGCAAGTGTTTCAAGCATGCTTGCTTACCGTTATCTGCTACCAGAAAAAAATAGGAGTTGGGTTTAAGTTCTTGAGATAGGTTTTTAAAGCCATTTTAGATCTTTGGACTATGATTTTGCTACATATGTAATTGTTGTCCTTATTGCAGAACCATGGTGATGTGCTTTGTTCTAAAATACCACAAAGAAAACCTCTCTTTTTACAGCAAACAGGATGGGGTTTAAAATCTGCAATGTACATTAAATAATGCACGTTGCCTGATTTTGCCATAAGTAACAGTTTCAGGGGAGACTATTCTTGGCAGGCACTGCTTGAACTAGAACAGGCTTGTGATGAGAGAGATTCCTGCTGTCTTTGTATTGATGTACAAAATAACCCACAAAACTTTCCATAGGAATCTCTGGATAGACGAGGTACGTTCCCTTGTTTTGTGCATCTCCTTTCTCCCAGGAAAATATCTGCCTGTCATTCGTATCTGTTCAAATCCATTTGTCGTGTGATATGACGCCTCTTTCCACCTGCCATTCCAGTAGAAACTGGAGTCAGTATTTTTGAGTTGTTCTGGCGAGAGGCAGTTTGTCTCATTGAACTGAATTTGAGAAGTTTGTAAAATTCTTACTTCGTTTTCCAACACAGATTTGTGACCAATAGAAAAGGGAATGTCTTGGTAATTGATGCACCTTTGCTGAAGGCAGAGAAGAATTCTGATACTGGAACAATTATAAGCAAACTGATTTGTCAGGTCTTTTGATGATACAAACATTGGTGCTGGAAAATTAGTTGTGGCATAGGCTCAAATCTTTTGCCCAACTTATGTTGGGTATATTCATTTCGTTTAAGAGTAATATCAGTTCAGGTGAGATCAGAAATGGTCTGTCATGTTGTAATTAGAGGATCCTTAATATAGATCAGCCCGCTGATTAGCAATTCTTTAAAATGATTTGATCGTTAATTTATACAGAGATAAAATATATTGAACATTTATGATGTCCAGTTTTCTAAAGGCTGAACGAACTCTGAGTCCATTTTTAGGATGGTTAAATCTTGTCCTAGGTAACAGATACCTGACAGCAATGAGCCGTGCCAACGAGGGATTAACAACATTGTAAAGAAATATTTTTCAAAAACTAAAGAGAAATTAAAGTTATGATTTTTAAGTAAAAAATGCAGAAAATTATCTTCCAGTGCATGCTCCCCCATTCTCCCATCCAGCAAAGTGTGTTAAGACAGAGCTACATTACAGACTTGGTATTCTGCTCTTTATTTCTTCCATGCTGTTTCAAATCATTGCCATGCTTTTAGATGATGTGTTAAAAACTAAGCAGTTAATAGAGAAGGGAAAAATGGTAATTGAGTACCTGCAGGGAGGTTTGATGGAAGTGGAAATTTAAGACCACCAGCGCTGGCAATGCAATGCCAAAGACAAGTAGTGCAGTTTTGCTTGAGTATAACTGATTATATTGATCCAAGAGAAAAAGGTGGTGAATAGGAAAGTATGAGCTTTTTCGCCTTTGGAGGATCATGCAGAGCTCTGTAGTATGCTTAAGTGGTGCATTTGGAACCTGAAAATATGTTTAGCCAATTACATTACTAAGCATACAGTATAATAAAGCAAGCTGTGCTAACCATATGTGTAAGACACTCCTACTTCTCATGCTTACGTGACTTGAAATACATGTCCCCCCACCTCTGTCCCTTTAATTCTACTGAGCTCACAGCAGTGGAATGAGGCAAAGCTGCCAGTGTCTTACATTTCATTCATTAAACCTTTAAACAAAAATGTCTTATTAAATTATGAACATTTTAAATCTCTTCTGGAATGAACTTCTGAGTTATTTTAGTTATAATTTATTATTTGAGGGTTTGTGCCTGTGTAGCTTTGAATTCTGCATCTGGACCTCTATGAGATTTGCTTAGAACTACTGATATTTAGTTGGAATGTTTATCCAGATATTCAGGTTATTGACTTCATCTATTAGAATTGGAAAGAAGCAGGCTTGCCTTTTCCAAAGGTCAACCCTACCAGATCCCTAACATTTTAAAAGGAGAAAAAGGGAAGACAATTTTCTACTGTCTTCAGTGAATCCAAAGGTCAGAGTTTCGTTCCACTGACCTCACTATTCAGTATAAAGTAGATGGCATAATATTTTCCCTAAATTATTTTGAATATTACTATTGGTTACTGTTTATTAACATAGTTTGTAGATGTATATCCAATATATTCAAGATCATTGATACCACACACTTTGCATCCAGCATGAAGGGCTATATTTTGGCTGCTTACTTCAGGCCCCTAACAAAGTATTTCAGTATCTTAATATGTGAACATTTGTTTCAGGCTTGGTCATTCATTCGGCCTATGTTAGCAGTCTAAGCTTCTGGATAGTTAGTGAAGAAAGCAGATTCCTTGGAAGAATTAACTGAACAAGTAGTGAAGATACCTGTATCTTTCCATGGATTGTGCTGGGGCTTACCCTGATGCCGGCATATGGCAATTCAGTCCTCCTGCGTGCCATGCAGGAAGCTCTAGGTTCAGACATTGATGACCGAAAGTGTCTTTGCTTTGGACCTTCTCATGCCACACTTGCACATTGAGCTAGTTTCACCTCAAGCAGTTCTCTGTTCCGCTTCTCTGCGCGGCTTCAAAAATGTTTTGAGCCAGTGCTGGAAAGTTAAAAGATGAGGGTTGAGAAAGTGCAGTTTCCTGTTTGAGAATAAATATTGCTTACGCTCTTTTACTAGGTTTGTGGAAATGTAGCATCAGCAGGTTATCTCTGTACGCTTGGGGCTGTGGAGACTAAGCGCAGTTGCCAAAGAGCAGGGATAAGTAGTAACAGGTTCAGTGCTGTTTATCCAGTTTACTCTGCAGTACTTAAGTGGAAGTGCATATGACAGTAGGCATAATTTGTGGTCTAAATAGTGATTGTAATGGCTATGCTAAACACTGCAGGGCAAAAAACCCCCAACATTTGTGGAAGGAAAGGTTATGTGGAGAGCTTGATGTTCACACTATCTATATTTCAGGGTGTTTCACTTCCGACTCTCTCTAATCTGATCCTATGGACTCCATTAGTGGTTAAAGTACATTTTCTAGTGTTGCTCCATCTAAAAGGAGTTTTATCTATATTCTTTGAGACTGTTCCATGATATATGAACTAAAGTACAGAAAGTGGGGATGACTTCAAAAGCTTACTTCTGTACCCAACTTAAATTGTAATGTAGATTCACCCAGTGTATGTCACTGATAGTGGCATCAGAATTAACCAAACATGCTGCTCAGTGTTTACTCATGTTTGAGTAAAGCATTTCAGTAATTGGTTTCTGCTTATTAAAATATTCAAATTCTGCCTATGCTATTTTAGCTTTAAATGAAATATATTCTTATGGTAATTGCAGATGCAATTGCTTTCATCTAGAGTATTTTATCCTCCAGTTCTATTTTTAAATGAATATTTCCTGGTTTTGATCATTAAAGTATGGGTTCTATTTAAGTGTGCTCCTGAATTCAAGTAAAAGTTGAAAAGATATTTTAATCTCAAATCTCTCTGTTCTTACCTACATACATACATACATTTCATGACCACCAGACCCCCCCGCCTCCCAGTTGGAACATGAAATATTGCTACGTTGTGGTAGTCTGCTTAAAGGGTATTTTCTTAGTGCATCTGTCAGTACTTTATACTGCCCTGTTATAGGTGCATTTTACGTAGAAGCTTTGAGCGGTAAGTACGAGTTTTAAAAAAATTAAACCACCTTCTCTGGTAAGGGCTATCTTACTGTGTGAAAACCTGGCCAAATGTGTCTTTATCAGTGGAATGAAATGTAAGCTGAATGTTTAAGTAACTGAGAGATACCTGCAGCATGATCCCTGATCAATTTTTGCATAACAAGAAATGTGTCTTTTTGGTGAAAACTTATTTCTGACTATCCCTGATACTGGCTTAGGTTACCTTTTACTACCCTCCATGACTTCTCTCTTATAAGGCTATGAAACAGACTTAGCAAAAACTGATCAACTTTTTGGTGTGTTTTGTGGAGGCCCAGTACTGGTTACACGTTCAGATTAGGTTGATCTTCATGCAACAGTCACGTTTACATTTGTCATTTAGCGGATACATCTTTGATATAAGCAGACTAAAAGTTAACTAGGTCTCATACTGTGCCATCTTTTTAATATAGAGACCTATGTACATATCCGTAGATTACAAAAATCAGGAGACAATGCCATTTAAGAATTGTTCTAGCCTGAGAGTTTAACTCTAGTCAAATACTGTGAGAAATCTTGAAAGTCTCAGTATAATTTTGAAATTAACTTATTTTGTTGCTTAGCTGCAAAATCAGTTGCAATCAGTTTACACTTACCAGTCAATGAAATGAACCTTTAATAACTCAGGGCACTTCAGGAACTGTGTACTGTTTAAGAAAGAGCAAGTTACTCAATAGTTGCCAAATGTCTAGAATATTAGTCAGGTCTTGCAAAATTTTTTCATGCGGTTTGGATTTTTCAGGGGTTCTTATTAGAAAATAGTTTAATTTGCATTAGATGATAGGGTTGTTGTTTGTCTGACCAGCGTGAAACTTTGATCTGACTTGATCCCCTATATCATTTACATAAAAGCTTCCCCTGCCTGAGTTTTGTTTACTGGTCCTTCAGAGCCCATACCTCCCTCCCTAGGAAGCCAGGGAGTGGGATTTGTGAGATCTCTGTGTAGCTGTGCAGGTGTAGATAGAACGTGTACCTGTTTGCACCTATCTACAAAGCAATTCTCAGTAGTTCAGGTAGGGATGGAAGCGACCAAACTTCTTATCTGGGGCAGTTATATTGCATCGACCTTCTCTGATCTTTAATCCCTGTTGTTTGAGTAACATCTACCTGTTTTTTGTGTATGTAAATACGTAAAGAAAAAGGTCAGTCTGGAAAGGGTTTACCATAATCACTTTTCTTCTCCTTTCTGCCTCTCTAGACTGTTGTTTTCTCAGTCTGATTTAAATTTATTTCTTTGAAGAAGGGAAAAGTACAGCTGTGTCTTATTAGGTTTATGCATCTAAGTGCCACTGATTCAAACACATTTTCTCTAAACAGAAATTATCTCAGGAAAAAGGGCTTCTTCAAGGACACTCTCCCTTAGACATTTGTCTGATAAGCAAAGCCTTTCCTCAAAAGAATTATGTCTTGTCAGCTCAAGGGCTGAGTATCTTTTAACTCACTTTTCTCTTACCTGAATTGAAGTTTTTCTTTAGTCTTATATTCTCTCATCTTGCCCTGCAGGATCAAAAAAGAAGCATACTTAACGAAAACAACCAAACAAACCAACAACAAAAAAAAGCAAAAATGTTGGAGACTCATCTTTTAGGATCAATTATATATGTGTAGCCAGTTCTAGTTTAACCATTTATATGGATTTTTTTAATATTATAGACAGGATATTCAAACATTGTAGCAAAATCATATGCTTATTTTGGGCGCTGGTCATATAGCTATGACAATAAGTTACTGTACAAGCAGTGGTACTATTCATAGGCAAGTGGTTTGCAGAACGGAGGCCTGAGCTAGTTCTGATCTTTTAGTTTGTCCAGTAAATGCTTATTCTCTGCTTTTTGGTTTAAATGTAGAAGTATTTTTAAGCCAAAGCACTTCCCTGCCACTAGAGAGCTGTGCTCTTAAGGGACGTTGTTTCAACCGTTTTGAACTGCAGCATTTATAGTTGTTCTTATACAATGTACCATGAATTTCTGGTTCTCTGTGATATTTTGGTGAAGTATAGAAAACCTTTTTTTTGAAATGAAGAGTAGGACAGACAAAACCTGGTTTTTTTCAAGTGTTCTTGCAGTTTAATTTTTCTTTAACTCAATGTGTGAAAAACACCGTGAGGTGGTCTATGGCTGTCTATTCATTGATAAAATTATCCTCACTATATAAAATACTAGATTCCTTGCATATGTTTCCTCTTTACCAGGTTCAGTTATCGTAACACATGCTGTAAATTACACTGATTCACAGCTTAGCATGAGCAGAAGTTTAAAGAACTATAGCAGGAAAAGACGTAGGAAGAAAAAAGTTACTGAAGTGACATGATCATTAGCCCCACCACATAGCTTCATAGTTTTGATTTAGCAGAAATTTGGGGACTAGTTAGAGAGGGGATTCTTTTGCTCTACCTGCATTTCACATTGGTCAGGTTGGATGGTTGCATGTGTTTTATGAAGCTGTTGGCTTTTAAAGGAAAACATATTACATCTGTGCTGGTATAGGTGAAAGTGATTTAATAACTTGATCCACAGAACAGAGAATAGAAACCTAAATGAGAGTTTTGCTTTAATTGGGTTTATGGATTGATTTGGCTCACCTGGATCAGATCTGTCTAATTAAAAATCTATATGGCAGATTAAAGGAAACTGAAAAAAGCATACCTGCTACTAATGTGCCTCTCACAAGTCCTTTTAATTTTAAATTATTTTGTTTGTTTGTCCCAATTTTCATTGTAACAGAAAAGCCTTCTGGCAATGAAGTATAAGAATCAGTTACTTTGCAAGCCTTAGAGAAAATATAAGGAACGCTTTCTTTCTTTTTTTTCTTTTTTTTTTTTTTTTTTTCTTCCCCTCACCTTCTTCTTCTTCTGCCCCTAAGGGGTTGCTTTTGAAAGATGACTTATAATTTTGTAAGGACAAATTTATGTCTGCTGTTTAACTGCACAGCCATATTTTGGGATTTAGTCACCTAGCCACTTGATTGCACCTGCCTACTAGGTAGTTAAATGACTAAGCCCCTTAATTTGATTCTCCAGTTAATTGCAAAAAGAACTCTATTAGATTGAAATAGTCTAGATTGAAATAAAAATAAAAAATGGTACTAACTTTTCTCCGGCTGTTTTTTTCTAAAGCATAGTGTAAGGTTTTTTACCCAGGTTTTATTGCTGTCTCCTCTGGCTTGAGCCTTGATGAAATTTAATTTTATTAGTAGATTTCACTGACGTTATGTTTTTTGACATTTCTTATTTTGACTGATAATGTTGTACGAAAAGGTCTCTGTGTGTGGTATATTTAACTGTGGTACAATTTTACTTTCCATTTGTATTCGTGTATTTTTGTTTTCTGTCATACAGGTGGTATGTTAAGTGGAATAAATGGTTGCAGTGATATTTTCAAACTTGCAGTCACTGTTTTACCAATGTGTTTAATACATGTTGGAAATACATCTTTTTTAAAAAGAGAATAGCTTCTTGTCTTCAGTGCTCCTGATTCATAACCCATTATGTCCTGCACTAAACATAGCTTTGCTCATTTACGCTGATCTCGTTCCAGGAATGTGTTGTGTAACAGCTGGCAGCGCACAGCCAGAGGCATGATCCCGAGTGCCTGCAAATTATTTCAGCAGAAGCTGTAGTCCCTTAGGACCTTGCATGCAGTGTTTGGCACTTCCCAACATATAGCACCTACTGGCTGTCCATCTCATACCCTCGCGCTTTTATATCGCCCATAAGTATGGTGCTGTGCCAAAATTTCAAGCGGTTCGTGTTCTCGTTGTTGTTTGTGCCTGTCTGTTGCTGTTACTTAAGTAGGCGGGAAAGGAGTTTTTTCTCCTGAGGTACAGAAGCGAGTTGCCAACAACAAACCCTGTATCTTTGACTTTCTGCTGGAATTACTTTTCCTCTATTGTATTTCTCAGTCTTCTTCCTTTCTGAAACTGTATACCAGGTTATTGTTCATCGGGCTGCAGCAATGCCAATTGCTGGCTGGTTTCACATAGGCAACACCATGAATAGTGAAGATGGGGACTGCAGTTACAGATAAATGTTAGTCAAGATAAAACAGAGAATTTCTTATTGAGGAAAGACTTTCTTTTCTCTTGTTGGTGTTTTTTTCTTTTTAGATTTGATGTTTTTATTGTACAGTATATACACTCTGATGAAGCCAACATTCGCTGTGTTGGGTTTTTCGGTGTTTTTTTTTAGAAACCCAGTTTTATGATCTCTTTTCCTTTCGTAATTGGGTCTTTATATCTTTAAACATATAAAAGTGCTTTGTTGCTACTGACACCATGAAATGATACATATGACAATAATTATTTTTCAAGAACAACTTGGATCTTTCTTTCTAAATGAAGATATGCAGTAGTTCATCTGTTTATTAGATCAGATAGTCTTCATGATGCTGTACTGAAATGAGATTGCTTTCACAGTGTCCCTTTTCTAAAGGCAAGATTTGAAACACCTGTTCTGGTGTTTAAAATGGAACTTTGCAGGAGTGGACAAAAATCATAAGAAAACAATAGTGAGCTCATGCTTTACTTTAGCCTTAGAGATGCCTTAAATGCACTAAGGATGTCTTCTGGACTAAAAGTTCCCTTCACTTTCACTGACTTTCACCGAATAAGCAGGGATGTGCCTATTACCGGAGTCGCATTCCCTGGGTATTATTAAAATGCACCCACACCATCTGTTTCAGAACAAAACTCAGGCACAACAGCTATACGTATTCAAAAACAAAGAAGGGATTTTTACGAAGAAACAGCCCTGTTTATTAAGGCGCCTGTCTTCAGTGGAGACTTCTGCCCTTGATATATTCCAACTGGAGACACTTGGCAGGCAGTCATGCTTTTGATGGAAAAAGAGAGATGAAGTTCCACCACACGTAGAGTACAATATTTCCTACTGGCTGTCCTTAGTGTCTCTCCACACAGCTTTTTGGGGTTTTGGAGCCTTTATTTTGAAGATAATTTGCTGTGTCCATAGGCTATGTAGGCAAGTGACCAGGATTGCATTCTGGAACCAGACATCCACTTTGGGGTATTTCAACGCTTAAGTTAGAGATTCCTGAGGAGGTATTTCTGGATCTCTCCCACAATTCCAGTTCAACTTTTACCATGTTGGACATCCAATCTGCAGAATCAAATGTAGAATAAATTTAACTATGTTGTTCTCTCTCATTTTTCCAGCCTGATCTTTCAGATCCAGGTTCGTAAGTACACTTAGGGACCTTATTTCCCCTGGATTTGAGTTTGTCCTGCATGTACACATGAATGCATATGTCTGTAGAGTGTTGTTGAAGAAAATTTCTTGGAGAAAGGAAATTTTGGGAAGGATCTGAATGACAAGCAGGTAAATAATTAGCTGCAAGGAAGGGAAGGAGACAGACTAGCAGCTCTGAGGTCTGTATTGAAGGTGGCAGGAATACAAGAGAGAGAGGGGAGTAGAGTTTGAAGCACAGAATAGAACAGTGAGGGCAGCAAGATTTGTCTAGGGAAAAAAATGTGAAAAGATGAAGCCCATATGGATTTCTTTTAGCTTCTTTTCCATTCCTGAGCCCTGAGTTGTTTTGGTTTATAATGATTTTCCAAGTACAACATGCTTAAAAATAAATCAGTGTTTTCATCAGAGTTTATGCACTTGCAGTCCTGATTCTGTTTTTAAAATGCAGCTGTTAAGAATCATTCAAGATGGCTTACATTTCTTTGTGTTTTCCCTGATAAGTTATAGTTAGATTTTTTGCCAGCTAGTTCTCACACAACTTCAGAATTAGATTTGTAAAAACTATTAAAATGTAGTTGACAAGCAGAACTAATAATTCTTGTGGTTTTGAACATATCTTTTTTATTTTGGTCTTATTTCAGACTTGGTTTTTAGGCTGATCTGCTCTCTGAAAAGCAGGCCTATGGACACAAGGCACCAAGAGGCTCTGTGTTCATACACAATATTATTCTGTGGAAAAAACACCACCCTATAGTGGAGAATAAAAAAATCCATGGGGAAAATAGGTATTATTTTTCAATAACTGCTTATGAAGCAACATGAATTAACTTGAAGACAGTGGTCCTGCTCACTTGTTTGATTTTTTATAGTGCTAAAACTCTATGCTTTTGATGCATTAAGCACAATAGAAACTTTCCTGTAGCTCTGGACACTATAGCTTTCTGTCACCCTCTCTTTATCCTTGATACATATGTGATACATTACTGAATGCATGCTGTAAGTAGAATATTCAAAAGAAAAAATAAATATCTAAGTAATCCTCTACTTTCGTTTGTTCCTAAGCTATGCTATCATCAACATTAAGTATTTTCATATTTATAGTCTTATATCAGTTAAAAGGTCTTATGTTTCCACTCATTTAGGAAATGCTATATAGCCAAAACATTCCTTGACACTATAGCCTTGTGCAAGAAGCAGTGTGCTTGAGGTTTGACTATAAGATCTGTACATTCCTTGGCAATTACATTACTACGAGTAACAGCCCCTATGACAAAACTGACAAATTTATAATTTGTCTTTGAATTTACTCTGTATAAGTTAAAGATATGCTTGGATAAAATACCTTTTTTTTTAAACTGTTGGTGCAAGGTTTGTGTAGTATTGTACTGACTTTCAATTTGAAGAACTGATTTTATCCTTCTGACTAAACAGAAGTGATATGGACTGATGTAATTTTAGCTTATCTCATTAGTTCTGGGTGCCTTGTCTGATTTTATGTATGTATGTTCTACGAATCATCCTGCATTTTCTGTACGTCTAAGGAGGTTAAAAGGAAGGCGGTATTATAGACTGTGAAATTCCATGTTTAAGCAAGAGATGGTATTGGGTTGTTGGTTGGAAGAAACAGAAGTGAATGAAGAGGTGAACCAGGTCTCAGTATACTCAGAGAATACTGTTTCTTCCTATTGCTGACCTTTTGCTGATCTCCTTTTTGTTGCCTGTATTTTCTTCACTTCAGTTACAAAATTATTTATTTTTCAGGGGTTCGCAGTCATATTGAGAAAAGGGAAATACTTGGACAAGGCATCACAGCTCCGTTTTAGCATGTCCTGGCACACTTTCTATGTCAGATGATGGGGAGGTTATAGCATCACTTATTAGCTGTATTCCCTTTATCTGATTGTGGCTATGTTCCACCTAGGAGTCTGAGGTTAAAAAAAAAATCAAAATTCTCCAGGAGCTGTGTTTGTTTTTAATGGAATAGGAAGAACAAATGAGTCAGACAGCCAGTTTCCTCAAAAAGATCTGTCCATTCCCTGTATCTCCTATAGATATTGGACACATCTATAGATTTTCTAAAACAGCTTATGCTTTCCTTCAAGTTTGATAATGACACAATTTAAGGGACACATGAACTAGAAACCCGAAAGAGTTCTCTCTGTGTAAGAAAAATGCTGTGGCCTCTTCCCTCAAAATTTGTTCGATTTTTTTTTTTGATGAAGCAGAATGCAGTAGAATAATCTTGCTTTAAGTTTCATTTAATTGTTATGTTATTGCATTTCATAAAACTAAGTACATATTTTGGTCAGCTTGAAGAACTCTTTACTAAATTATATATTTTGTCAGATGTCAATGTATTGGATATTATTCAGTCCAACCAAAGGAGATTCCTGATTTGACTGCATTTTGTCATTGGTGTGATTCCATAAGCCTTACTGACAGTTTTTCATAAAATCCTGATATTGATCCAGTAATTCCTCCTGTAGTGGTAAATTTTTTTTTAATTTATTTTCAACTATTACTCCAGATGTTGAAAACAGTAGCAGCCACATAAAAAAGAGAGCAAGTAGCTTTTTACTAGCTAACAATTATGAGAAAATCCCATTTTATAGACTAGTATTTATTATGCAAATGGACAGGGACCAGATTTCTCAATTATCTCTCTTCATAATGGCATTTAAACCACTGAAGCTATGGGGATATATTTTATGATGGAAATAGCCACGTGGGGACATTCGTCACCCACTTTAATGTGATAATTGTGATATCCAGGCCACTGAAGTCAATGGGTCTCCAGAATATGTTATAATATCAGTGGACTGCTGTACTGAGTAGGAATGGATTTATGCATGTGATTATTTCATGCACTGAACTGGAATTTAAGGCTGGAACAGTCCTTTTGTATGTGAAGGTTCTCTGTATTTTTGTTGCCATTGCAGTATGAATATTAAATATATCCTTACATGGTAATAGTTATTTGACACTAATATTTGTATTGCATTGTTTTTCTGCTGTTTGGAATCTCTTGAGCTCTTCACTTCCTCTGAATTACAATATTAAATATTTGAAACAATAAGTGTGTCACAATCAGCAGGAATTCATACAGACCCAAAAGATGAGCATTGTAATATGGAGATAAGTTTTCTTCTGTTGATGGGTAGCCTGATATCATCCGATATTCAGTTCTTCACTGTGTCTAGGGATAGTTTCCTTCTGGAGTTCCAGCCTATTTGTCTGTTTATAATTATTTTTTTTATGCATTACTATTGTCAACTTTCGTTGAAAAAAATAATTAAAGCAGGGAAGTCCTTTAGTGGAAATCTAATGTGAATCACTGTGTTCACAACAATGCTGTCTGCTTAAATGACATGAGTGAGAGATTAGGAGATTTACACTGGCTGTTGCGTTTCACTCAGTGGTCAAAATAGAACTGGTTGAAGCAGAAGGGTAGCAGGAAAAGCAGTTAAGCCTCCTGCTAAAGTAATTGGTCGAACTGAGACTTGTGAGACAGCTTCTCAAAATTCACTGCATACTTTCATAAATGATATTGTGTTGACATTCAGCTTCTCAGAAGTTCCAAGTGTTCCCTGGCTTTGCTTTAGGCCTCACTGCTATTTGCAGCTCCTGCAGAACTTTAAAAGCTTTCCGTAGGGACTGTGTATATCTACAGTTTATGCATACAGGTTTGAGATTGGAAACTCCCTGCATATACTTTTATCACACTGCAAATTTCATTTCTCTTGTAAGGCCGCTTGCATCCTCTCCTCCTTTTTCTGAGTCTTGAGGTAGAATTCTAGGCTTATGGCACAGTGCTAACAATGAAAAAAATTTGCGTTTTGAGAGAAGAGATGGGTAGATCTAGAGAACAGGTGCATCCAGTTATATTATGAAACTTAATAACTGTTTCAAAGGCAAACATGTTTGTTGAAAAGGTGGCTAAAAGTTCATTCTTTATAATTTTTTTCCCAATGTTGAATTATAAAAGTGCTTTTTTTCGTAAGTGTTTCTGTTGATTATGATTTTCATCAGTACTGAACAGGTCATACAGTGAAGATGATCAACTGTCATCTGCTTGATGAACAGCAAATTTAAAAAAGGTAACTTTTCTACCAGGTAGTTTAGAGAGAAGGAAAAACTCAGAGCAACATGATGTTGTAGGACAAGAAGGGGGATCATGTCTATGCAATAGAGATCTCATTTGTACCCAGCAGACTCTCAGGAAAGGGGAGGAGATAGAGGCTGTGAATGTCATACAGATAATTTATTGATGACTTGGGTATGTAAATTTCTTTTACTAAAAAAAGGGTAGTTAATTTTTAGATCCTCTTGCAAATTGTCTCTTAAATTCTTTTTTTTTTTTTGAAAGTATCTTTAATGTGTTACTGTTTGTAACAAATTATTGTGGTGAGGGATGAAAAAGTCATTTGTGAGCATTCTTCCTTAGTCATAATTTATTGCCGTATTAAAAAAGCTGTCCTTGTATTTGGGATGCAGCAGTTTGCTCCTGTCATATTGTGACAGGCTATTTCAGTCAGTTTATCTACTGCTAATGTAATGTTTTTCAGTCAGCAAGCACTTATCGTTCTTAAAGAGTTTTGGCCTCCTGGTCTATCAATTTTAATAACTAATTTTAGCAGGGGATGGTGTGTTTTATTCTTAGCAGATATACATTTGATTATTAAGTATATCAACTCTTGGATAAATATAACCTGGCCCAGGTAAACCATTACTTTCTAGTTGAATATCTTGCTTTTTATTACTTCTTGCCAAGATAAAATAATTTCTAAATAAGTCACCCCTTTGCCAACTACAAAGCACAGTGATGTTCTTAAACAGCTTTCCAGTTGGGTTCATTCAGGCAACATGTAGTTTTAAGATGTGTTTTGGTAACTCGTGAAACTGTTGCCAGCAACACAAAAGAACTAGTCGTTATGATAACTGGGAAATTTATTTCAATGGTACACGCCAAAAAATAGATTCTTAACTGTCTGCTTTCACTACAAATAACAACTATTACTGTATCTTTTCAGTCCTTTCTACTTGTAGGTAGGTATTAATTGTGTGCAATAAATTGCATTCAGTATTAAGAACTACAGTAATCCCAACAGCACATAATTCATGATATGCCGTCACTGAAGTCGCTGTAAATTCTCTTTTTGCCAGGATTCAATTGGCCGATATTGCGCTGGATAGTGTTGTAGATTTCTATAAAGCTTAATAGGGTGGATACTGTACATGTTTTTGAGGTTAAGACAATATTTATCTTTTTAGTCCTACCTGTTGGGCTGCAAATTTGAACGAGTGCTTGCAATGAGTTGAAAAACCTAACTGTGAGGAAGAGGGAACTGATCTGTGCAATAACTTCTGGGTAGCTCATAAACTACAGCTGAGAGCACCTCAGCACTAGCGCCAGCATACCACCCACAGGAATTAGGATTGGCTAATGTAAGTGTATCCACTTAAGACTGCTAGTAACTATTGAAGTGGGGTGCATTAGGATAAATAGATAAAATTACGCAAGTCATTGCTTAAGATGGCTGATTTGTCAGGTGCAGGCATGTTTATATTGCTTTTATATTTCTGACAGAGGTGATGTGGTCATTAATCAATAATTGTCTTGCTAGATTTAAAGGTAAAGGGTGGCCCTAACAACATTAAGCGAGGGGCTGTGGTAGAAGCCTCCTTTAATAAATAACAAGATTTTGCACTTACATTGCAAAACGCCTTTCATTTAAGCAGGATCAAGATCTATAGAGGTGGGTAAGTTATGCTGCATTCATTTTAGCATAGGAGGAGACGAGGCATATTGAGTTTGAGATTCACCCAAGGTCATGCAGAAAGTCAGGATCAGAATTAAGTTTCAGAGTCCAAAATATTTTCTTTAAAATCATACTTCAAGCCAAATAAACATAGCTGTTCCTTGAGAATCGAAAAGAGCTGGTAGTTATTCTACCAGGTCTTGCTGCTGTTGCATAATTGCTGACCGGTGGAACTGCTTGGGGAGTAATACTTCATACCAGGGCTGAAAGCTTCCTCCCCTGAAGTAGTTTGGAGTACTTTCCCTTTGACTGCAGTGTCTAAGTTCTCACCCAAATGTGAGTAGGATTAGGATGACCCGTCTGCTCTGTGATCTTTGGAAGCTGCTGCTGAATTTTTAATCGAACAAAAGATGAAGATAAAATTAGAAGGTCTTCAAGGGATTAGAAAATTGTTTTTAGAACCTTGATGTTCAGTTGTTTTCCATGGTACTGGCGAAGCTCTGTATGCAGAATGCTTTCAGGTGAACAGTGTGTTTAAGTGCTGTTCTGATGGGCTTTTTTTCTCAGAAGTTTTTGGAAAAGAAAATACACATTAACAGTGCGTACAATAAATTACTCCCATTTATATTGCAAAAGCGTATAAATACTATATCTTAGAATGGTTTTGCAAAAGATCAATTATTTTAAACTGGATTATGCTAAGAATTGGATGTATGTTGCAAGATCACTTAAATTTTGGCAAGGGATTTCAAAGGCACGACCTTCATTTTGTTTTCAAGCTCTTATTACTTCTAATTTCTCAAAAATCACATTCTACTTTAGGAATCTTAGCAGCTGAAAATATAGTGCAGTAAAAATTATTTTTCATTGTAAAAAGCCTACACGCATGAGAAAATAATGAAATATGGAATGTTTGGCATGACCTTCTTACTAGAAGATCACATCACACTACCAAGTGTATATTCTATTAAGTCATGTTCTTATCAGCTGTGGAAAATGAGATGTCGTTTAAAATGCTTCCAGGAGATAAATTCCGGGTATTTGAGGTTTTTCTGACCTCATGTATGCTTTGTAATCAAGGACATTTGCATTATTATGGCTAGTAATTCTGTTCGTCTGTCTCTTTCCAGAGCAAGTATAACACAGAGGATAAAGTGAAAGACCAAAAGTTTCAACAGTTTTTCTACGCTTGTTATTAGCCTCATCTGACAAATACCTTGCTAAGAACATTGGTTTTGGTCACACGGTCTTCCACTGATCTTTTCTTATGTGAATGTCTGATCCTAAAAGGTGATATTCTAGGTAATCCAGGAGCTGAATGATGTTGCAGTAGGTTTTGGAACCATCTTTTTTTAATGTATAGCAAGTTCACAATGATCTGGGTTTTCTTTTTGAAATTTAACCTCACATTTTTCCTTCTGATCAAGGTGAAAGTTCAAAATTTCTGTAACTTACCTGGATAAGAACTGAAGTTTCTGAGTAGTGTTAGTGCCCTCTTCCTCCTTGCTTCCCTCCCTCTCTCATATAAGAGTATTTGGAGGCTGTGTGCCAATACTGGGTTTTTTCAGAATTATGGATAGTTTCCCATATGCACTTTTCCCTCTTGTCACTTCGTAGTCCCAGCCTTTCGGAGGAGTCCCATTCAGAAATCATGTCCTATGGTCTCTTGTTTGCTTTTATTATTAGTTTTACAGTTTTGCTGTTTTAATTCTTCTTGGGTTTGACTTATTTCTAACCATGGAGCATGGGTGGCAGGGAATATTTGGTTTTCTTTGTCAAGGAAACTTCTTTGAAAATACACACATTTGCAAATTATAACCTAAAATATTCATATGCCTTTGCTGTCCAGCAGCACTGCACTTCAGAGCTGGAAAGGATAAATGGATGCAGAGGCAGTTAAAGGATTTTTTAAAACAGGCATTCACTTAAGCCTGAGTCTTTATTTATCTGGTTTGTCTGATTTTAGTTTCAA
This sequence comes from Chionis minor, assembly GCA_013398295.1. Taxonomy (NCBI): domain Eukaryota; kingdom Metazoa; phylum Chordata; class Aves; order Charadriiformes; family Chionidae; genus Chionis; species Chionis minor. Next base: position 670,233 of record VZSF01001160.1, on the reverse strand, counting down.
GAAGCTAAATGCTGTTAGGAGATTATATTGCTCCTCTCCATTAGCCTTCCATTCACTTTCCCTTCCTGGCTGCTATTTTCCTCATGGGAGGTCTGATTCAGGAAAAACTGTGCATCTTTCCTTTGTTTATGTGTACACCCAAGGTGATTTTTTTTCAAGGAGACTTAAATATATGCTTATGTCAATTCAGTAATAATTTCTGATTGAGAGCCCTGAGAGAACTTCATGAAAAGCTTGATCCTATGTAATTTGAGCTAATTGTATCTTTGCCTTTGATTATTAATCTGGATAAGATCAATGTTAATTTTTTTTTTTTTCCCCAGCCCTTTTCCATACGCTGTCACAGACTATAAAGCTACCTCCTTGGTTTTGCTTTATGTTAGTTGCATAATACTGCTGCTGAGTGGTCACTGCACGTTATCCGTGTGCATGTGGAAAAATCTTTAAACATACATGTTAAAAATATTTCCTAACACTAATAAAGCACCGGCATAGATGAGGTCTTTGTATTAATTTACATTAGTTGCAAAGGGAATGCCACAAGTAAACGTTTAAAAGCCCTGTAGGAATCTATAGACGAGAGAGGATATTAATTAAATGTATGTTTTGGAATGGTGCTTTCCTCAGGGAATAAGAACAAGGACAGATCTCATTGAGCTACACTAGGGATTAATTTGACCTACAGTCTTTGATGTTAAGAAACTGGGGACAAACTCATTTCTTTGGTATCTGCTTTGAAGAAGAAAATGTATGAGGGTGAGGCAGCAATTTTACATATTGCTGGAGAGTGTGTAGATGTAGTTCTGAAACAGTCTGCTGACACAATATTAAATTTCTGGTCCTGTTCTTTGCATGGAAGGAGTGAATATTTATAATTACTTCCCCCCCCCCCATTTCTCTAAGTGCTACAGAATGGGCAGTGTTTCAAAATGCATGGTATTGAGACAGAAGTAGTATTTTTAACAAGTAAATTAGCAGAGATCTAAAATTAAAGTCAGCAGCACTGGCCAGATTTCTGAGGAGGAGTGAAGCTGTTAGGACAGGCAAGAGGAAAATTCTCTGATACTGGAAAATTGCTGTATTCCTGAGGCAGAGCTCTACTGATAAAGGGTTAAATGAACCGACCCCTTGGTGACAGTGAAAATCCTTGTAAAATTTGCTTGTTGATCTGTAACCTTACCCCCTTTACAGACAACAGCTCTCCACAAAAAAACTTACATGTTCCTTGTGAAATCTTCAACAATAGACATTGTAAAACAATTACGTAATGCTGCAGTGTTTTCTTTCAGGAATAAAAAGGATGATGGTTGTAAATAGTTTAGTCCTTAGCAATTTTTCTGCTACTTAGGCCTATGATGGACACAGTGCGTGTACAGTGACAGCTTACTTAGGTCATCTGTGTATTGGGATCAAATGGGAGGTGTAGAAGGCAAGACTTTTGATAATAAAGTGCTTCTCTTTGTGCTATACCTACATTCAGTCTTAAATATTTTGTCCAAAATTAGTCTCCCCTGTAGACTTTCCCAATAAATAGGAAGTTAATTTAACAGAGATGTAGTATTTCGAGTCATCATTGTGTAGACTGGAATTTTTGCAGAAAATGTCTTTGTACTAAATTCTCATATGCACTAACAGTCAACCTGGGAAGGAGCTTTTATAGGAACATTTGCATCCTTTGTATGGGTTGTGTTTCTCTTGCTGTTAAAAAGTCAAAATAAGGAAGGTAGTTAACTAGAAACAGGCTTGCTAAGGTTACTCATTTGTTGGTTTGGGTTTTTTTCCCCTGAAATGCTGCTTTACTGCACAATTAAGATTGCAAAAAGTGAAGGAAGTTCACTTTTGTAAGCTTTGCCCTCCCCCCCCCCCCCCCCTTCTTTTTTAGGAGGGTTTTGTTTGCAGGTTGATCAATAGAAACTAATGTACAGTTGCATAATATTTGATAGCTATGTTAAAAAGCACTAATAAACAGGTCAAGACTGTGAATACTCACCCTTACTGGGGCTCTAAGTCATTCAATGTTTTACCTTAGTTTGACTGAAAAATGAAGCCGAGCCAGTAAAAGACAGTCACTTCCTGAGCTTTGAAAACCTGCCAGCTGTTTTATACTTTGCTAAGTGGTTGTTTATTGTCCTCAGACCAAAGTTGAAATTTTATTTTATTTAAATATGACCATCCTTAGGATGACATGGATTACTTTTGAAAATTCTACCCAGCCAGTTGTTTATCTGCATTTGCAGATAGACACATGGTAACTGGTCATCAGAAATGAGATTTTCACTTTTGTCTTTGTGTCATCTTGTTGATCATGCTTCATTTACTGCTTTACTTGGTTCCAGCTATGTAGGAAAGAATAATTTAAGCTGCATGTATATCGTTTGTACATATAATTCTGTCTTAGCCAAAATAAATTGTATGCTGTGATTGATAACTCAGAGTTCTATATCAAAAAAGATGAAAAAAATGAAATTAAGAAGTGCAATACATGCGTGTGTCTTCCAATTCTCTTTTTATTAGTGTTGATGACTTCAATCACTGAATCTTTTTTAGTCTTTCTATCAAAGCATCAAAAGTGCATGATCAAATCACTTTTTTAATGAGAAGGATATCAATTGCAAAAGTAATGTTTAATTAATAAGTATTTGCATAAGATAATAGAGCAGTAATTTCATCCTCCTGGTCTCTGATTATGAGAAAGGACCTTGACTGACAGTTTGACCAGATTAGAAACGATTTAACTTCCTTGGTTATGTTAACCATAGAGATCTACTTTCCTTCTAAAGTATGGGATTGCATTAATTTCCTTTGGTCTCTATATAAAAGAAATTGGTGAAAGAAAGTGTCGATATTTAAATGACCCTCGTTGCTGCTGATAGTAATTTTACTTTGAGATGATTAAGACATAAGAAGAATTTTTGCTGGTTTTATTCCTGTGACTGTATTAGTAAAGAAAGAGCTTATAAAAATAGTAATTTTCTAGTCTGTTACAAATATGCTATGTACCTTTTCACACTAAAAAAAAAATACATTTTTGCACACTGAGAAACAATTTTAATTTCGTGATCTTGAAGCTTTAAATTTGCATAACAGTAGAATCCTGATTGGAATTCAGACAAATGGTTTCTTGGGTGCAGGTGGTTGTAGCAATTCAGACTTTAACTGCAGCAGGTACCTTAGCAAAATCTACAGCTTTAAGTATTTATTGTATTAATTTGTATTTATTGTTAATTATATTGTTTAACACCAATAAATAAACGGTTACTCTATATGGCAGTCTGTTAAATAATGGAGTTATAGAATTTTCATTTTTGAGGAGTTATAATGAATAGTATGCGATGTCATATGCAGTGGATTTTTTGCCTTATGGCGAGATAAATCATGATTGATGAGTTGGGTCTCTGCTTAACTTCTATTGGAGATTGCATTTGTATAATATTAATGAACAGAAGACTTTGGTATAGGTAGAGAAAAATCCTTTATTTGCTCTGGGGTTTTATAAATTGATTCCAAACACTAAAGATCTTATTTTCTGACAATACAGTATGTTGCTAGAGTAGTTGCTATAAAACCCATGTTATTACTTCATTGTCTGTTTAACTGTGTATTCCAAAGAAAAGGAAAATCGGACACAGCAACAGTACAGATTCTTCCAAGCCATATTGCCATGGTACGTCTGTCACATATTTGAGAAACTAAATCAAAGCATGTAAAAATATTTTAGTTTTTGTCCTCTGAGGTTGTCAATGTTCGCTAGTGTCCAGGCTCCTAGTGCAAAGTTCTGTAAAATTTACAGAGTTAAGACCTAAAGCTTCCAAAAAGATCTTAGAACTCTGTTTCTGGTAAACATGTCTGAAGACTTTAATAGAAATCAGTGTCAAATTTGAATCTTCTCATGTAAATCTGAGAGGAATGTAATTAAATATGATAGAAATGTCAAAAAAGACTGTCAAATTCTGCATAATTTTTTATGGTGTTGATTTTTTGTCCACTGGTACATTGATTAAAGTCATCAGGATCCTTATGCCAGCAGTACTGAATACAATCACATGTGAAATGAAGATTTTGAATTATTATAATTATTCTCCCATTCCTGATCTGTTTAATCATCATGGAGTTACTGTGATCGTGAAGTGTAGGGAGATACATGGATTTACTTACACTTTTTGCATGAAGCTAGTGAGGCTTTCAGATGTCTGAAGACTTAATTTCTGTAATAATGACAGCCAAACTAACACTTTGAAGCAGTTGAGTTAATGGTTTTAACTCTTAGATGCCGCACAGTAAGCAAATGTCTGACAAAAATTGTTTCATTATTTTGGTTTTATTCTATAAAATGTATATGTGGAAATAAAAAGAGAAATCTATTTTATAATTTTTGTCTTGTAATATCTTGTCAGTGCTTCCTTTCAGTTACTTAAGAAAATTAGTCATTTTTGACAACCTGTGGAACAAGTCTTTGCATGTATGTCTTCTTGGACCTGAGATGATGAATTGATTATGATTGATCTTGAGACATAATCATAATTTGTGTTAAAGTGTTTATAAAGAAGTATGTCTTACCACAGGAACTATGCTCTGGGAAAAAAAAAAAGACTGCTATCAGAGAGAGGAGTATACGTTTCTTCTCCTAGCTTGTTTTCTTTGTAACCTCTGGACAGACCTACCACAGGCAAACAGGAAACGCCAAAAGGTAGTAGGTTAGCTAGAAGAAGAGGTGAACAGAAGGTTGTTTCTGGATTTGTAATGCGTAATTATTGTTACAAGCAATGTAGGATCCAGTGAATTACCATATTAAACTCAGCAATGGATTTCATAACAGCTCCTCTCCAAATCAGTACTGTCTTTCCTGATTCATAAAGAATATTGCGGTAATAAATGGATAGGACAAATTTATCAATTACTGATTTTAAGAACTGGGGATTGGATTGTTCAAAAGAGCTCTTTCCCAACTGCAGTGATGATTCAGTTTTTATTGCAGGTAAATGGTGCTGTCTAACCAGCTTACTTGTCAAACTCTTTGGCCTCATCAGGCTTTCCTTGCCAATGAGATCCAGCTCTGGAATTGTTTTCAACATAGAAACTATTTCATTCCCCTGCTTACACAAGTAGCATATAAGCAGTCTAATGTTATTTAACCTCACTCATAATTGTTGTAATTTGCATCAGCACTGAATAAGATTGTTATTAATAGTTTGTTAATCTTTTTCTGATACATACCTTCAAACTTACTATCTGTTGAACATTTTGGTTAAGATCTAAGATTTTTATTCTGCTGTCAATATCCCTTTTTTCATATTAAAAGTTATTTGGATGCAAGTTAAGTATTTTCAGGGGTCTGGTGAGGTAAATGTGAATACTGTGTGCATCATTTGCTCAAGATTTTTGTGCCTGTGTTAACTTGACATGCAGTTACTGAGGGTACTTTGGAAAATTAATTCTTTAGATGTACAAAGTAGTTTTATCTGGAAATCTGTGTTAGTACATCTCAAGCAAGTTGCGTTGTCATATGAAAAGTCATGTGTGTAGACATGACTCAGGGTAGGAGCAACTTCAAATTAATTGCTCAATTAATTCTGCAGAGAAGATAAGCCCATAGATGGCACGGGGTACCTACAGTGACAGCTTAGCAGTTAGAGTGGTAGTCTAGCAACTATCTATATAAGGCAGTTCAAGGTTTGCAAAATGGTGTAGGTGAAAAATCTTGCCCTATGTAGACAAACTCAAATGAAGTATGTTGATTTTAAAAGCATGAGAGATGATTCTTACTCATTACATTAAAAAGCTAATTGTTCTGTATAACAAGAAAATATTATGTCCCAAAAGAAGGAACAAGGTGAAGAAACATACATACTTTCTGCTGCTAACTTTGTTTTTCAACGGAATATTGACTGTACAATCTCATTTATCCAGGGGTGGGGCAACATGACACTACAAAACATATATCGCTACGCATATTTTGAGGTTGTGCAAGTTAATGATGTTTGTGGCTAAGGATTCAGACTTTGTTTTTTCCACTGCTTCTTCAAGTCCTGCCTCTAGGAGAAGCCTTTCTCTGTCACTATAGAAAGAGGATGACAGTTATTTTGGTGCAACACCACTCCTTATAGGAAATCACTGTACAGAGGAGTAGCAGCATAAAAGCTAAAAAGAAAGCAAAATATCAGGATCCATCTTTGTGAAAGAGGGACATTGTATTTAAGATATTTATGACTGAGATTTAAGTCTAATACTGGCTTAAATAGAAAATGGAGTCTTCTACAGACTCCTTGTTTTTCTTGTGATCATTCATTTTTTGATTTTTATTGGTTTTTAATGTTTTCGCTCGTTGGAATTTTTGTACAAACATCATTGCAAAGTCAAAGATATTCAAATAAAACCTAATAAATCTGACAAAAATATTGTATAACAGTTCCATTTAGATGGTGAGGACTCTCCCATTAAAGACTCCTATGGCTTTTTTATGACTTTTTTTTTTAATGTTTGGTTCCTAGCTTCTATAAATTATGCATGTTGGCTTTTCATTAACATAGAAGGCAAACATAATTCATTGCAAAGAATTCTTTGGTCACACATGATTGAGAACTTCAGAAAGATCAAAACCACTTAGCTTTGTGGTAGGAACAAAACCATATTTCATGTAAAGTCTCCAGCTCCCTGATTTTTAATACTGTTTTTTTTTTTCCCCCCAGTTCCACAAAAATTCAGGAATGCTGATACATTACACAAAGACATTTTATAACTGCTTGAGCTCTACAAGGAGCCCACAGAGTGATGTTAACCTCTTCCTAACAAATGAAGTAATTGTTGCATTGCTTTTTATACATAACAGGACCCATGCATTGCAATAATTATTTTTTGCTTACAAAAAGATTTAAGGTAATTTTTTGTTCAAATGTCTTATGTTGGTTGAGGGAGAAGACTGAAGGTACTGATAAACAGACAAGACCTAGATGACACTGAATAAGGCAAGCTTTGTTACTGCAGGGCGGTAGGGTTTTGTGAGTTTTTGGTGTTATAGTCTGAAAAAGGCTTTATATTCGTAAGACTTCCAATGAAAAATGTGACATGAGAAAATAGCGGCTGAGATGTATGAAGACAAGGATGATGGTTCTTGCTTTCCAAAAGACAGCAATGGAGAAGGATTAAATTTCATAGTGTTACTGCAGGAAGAAAGTTTTCTATACTGGGAACACAGGAGACTGAGTATAGCATGAGCTCGGTAGATGGAAAAATAGCATGTGGTCCAAAGAGTGAAAGAACTCTAGTGAGGACTTATGAGAGTGGTTTTAGTACTTTAACAGAATAATTATAGCTGATGCATGAATTAGTCCACAAATATTGTAAATTAAAGGAGATCATAATTAATTGAATATGAAAAGTTGCTGTGGATTTTAATACCTATATCTGACAATTTTTTCTGGAATAGCAAAAGAACTAAGAAAACATTCTTGTTCTGTATATGCAGGATATCTAGTATTTCTAAAATATACCTGATCCCTGAACAAAATGGTATTGACATATAGTTATTAGTTAAAACAGACACTCCTAAAACAGTAAATAGTGACAAATCTTGATGTAAATAAGAAAGCATAAATAAACTATGTACTCAAAAAAGAACATTCTTTATCTTACCTTTATCAGTATCGGGATGCAGGCCATGATGTCTTATATCCTTCCTAGTAGTCCATTATATCAATATTTTTGGTTAATTGGCTATGTTTAGATTAGCTCAGGTAATTGAGCAAAAATATTGTTATATTAAAAAATCCCAAACAAACAAAACAAAATGGAAATGTGCACATTGGCAATATTGTGTCCAATTTTGGTCCCTTCCAGTATGGGAAAGACGACAATAAAATTGGCGTGATTTCAGCAAGGGACTAGGAAGCTGGGAGCTGAAGCACTTCTCCTGTGAGGAGAAGCTGAGGGAGTGGGACTTGTTTAGCTAGAAGAGGATGCTTGGGGTGGACCTGAGAGCAGCTTGACACTGTTAAGGAGGACGTTTTGAGAAGAAAGAGCCTGGCTCTGCACAGAGCTGCAGGACAGGAGGAGAGGAGACAGTGGCCATAAACTGAAACAGGGGAAGTTCCAAACTGGGGGAAAAGAAACCCCAGCTTGTCACGATGACAGTAAAACTTTGGTACAGGCTTTCAGGTGAGGCTGTGGCATCTCCTTCCTTGAAGGTTTCAGGACCAGAGAGATTAGCTAAAACCTTGAGTAACTTGGTCTGAACTCGGTGTTGACCCTGCTTTGAGGAGGAGATTTGATTTAGACTGTTGTATCCAGGGTTATTGTATGAATCTAAGGAATAAAAAGTCTCACACTCTTAGTATTGATTTGGTGTGTCACTGAAATACAGTTCACGTGCCACTGGATAAAAGAAGTGTAAAAGATCTTAAATGATTGTAACATAATTTAGGGAGGATAAATTAGCTGGAGATACTTTCTCCTGACATGTTCGTGTTAGGTTTTATATTTATATATGCCTAGATTTCACTTCACAGGCACTTAGTGCGCTCTTTCTATTGTCATATTTGTTTCAGAGTCACTGATCTCTGTATATACCCCTTTACTTCCTGAATTCAGGTCAGTGCAGATTGTGGCCTGAAGTTTTAGAATAGGTTTTTATTGAGGTTATTTTATTATTGTGCTACTGCAAATGAGATCTTACTAGAAGAGGTAATCTTATTTCAAAAAAAAAAAAAAAACCCAAAAAAACACTCTTCCCATTTTTCAGAAGGACATCTTAAATATGTTGCAAAAGATATACCCAAAATATAGTGTAGTTTTAGTTAAACTGGGTCCATGTCTCCCAAGTGCCAGCCTAGTGTCAAAACCACAAGATTATTTGTTCTCATTACAAGGCTTGACTTATGTATTGTACTCTCTTTTTAATAATTAAAAGAAGTGTTTTCTATATGTAATACTTGGGCCCTGACTGACCAAACCTGCAGTGTCATCTTGTGAATTTGTCCTACAGAATTCCTTCCTGAATAATATCATGGCATCTATCAGCAGAATTCACTGCATTGAGATGGTATCCAGGTACCTGAAGTTGAAATAAATAATGACATTCATTCTGGCTAATAATTTGTAGAAGCCAAGTACTTAATGCTTTGTAATTCATCCCCAAGACTACCTCAATGAATTGCAATCTTGTGTAAAGGTGAGTATTGGGTTCTTAGTTTTACAGTGGATTATCTCAAAAAAAGGCAGTCAGTGTTAAGTACAATATAAAAGAAAACCTTTCACAATAACCAGACCAAATTCTGTTCTGTAAATCCAGGTTATTACCAACAACCAGGCTTATCCCTCAAATTTATGTGAAAGATTTTTATGAATCTGTAAATTACGGATAACTCCATCAAAATCTCTGTTAATGTACGTACCTGAAACTGATTTCAAATTAGCAGAGACTAAAACTAAAAATAAATTATTTTATTTAAATTGATATTGTTTGAAACAGAATTTTAATAAATATATGGTTGATAGAATAATCAAGTAATATGTGTAAAAGTTTGGAAGCTCTTGTGCTATTGTGATACATAGATTAGTAAATCCACAGGGATATTGGAGCTGAGGCAAATGTAATTAATATTATACACTTTATTTTTGAAAAGTTATGGCTAAGGCTGAACAAGTGTACCAGTGCCTCTCCTCCGTGTTAGTTACAGAGGCAGATGGAGTCATTGGTTCTGAGTAAATAAGGCCGGTGGCTGCTTTGGAAGAGACTTTTCAGATGTAAGGCTAGTTGGGAGACGAAAAGCAGAGGAGGCACAGGTAACCTGCACGGGTCTCTCATCAGCTTATCCACAAACTGGTTTTATGTGGGGCTTAACGGCTACAGTTTTCTGCAGTTGAGCACAAGACTTGTCTAGAGGGGATTAGAAATGTTGCCAGGTACTGGGTTTGTTCTAACACCGTGAAAAGGGGTCAGAGCAGAGTACTGTCAAAGCTGGCAAATGATAGTCCTATCAAGTGTTGGATATAAAAAATACCCACTTTTTCTGAAATACCAAGGTTGGGAAAGGGGAGTTATCGGGTCAGGAGTGAAACGCAATGCACGCAATGCATTTTGCAATAGCTGGCTGTGCATATTGACCTTTTCCAGTTTTCTTCTGAGGAGCTGATGCCCTGGATTAGCTTTATCAGCTCTTCTTTATCCTTTTAACTGGATAAAATGTTAATAGTTAAAAGAAAGCAGCCCTAATAATCCCTCAAATTTCCATAAAAGATGATAAATGAATGGATCAGAGTGATGTATTCAGCATGTGTCTCATTTAAGTCTCTGCAGTATTGGGAAATAGTGTTTGGCAGGGCCACATTCCCATCCTAAAACAAGTAAATCAAAATCTTTCTTCAGTACAAAGTATTGAATTGCATTCACAACCAATGTAAACTGGCATCACTCTACTGCCTCCGTATTGATCTAAATTGTCTGACTGATAAAAAGTTTGTCTGTGTTATATTGCGAACCTTTACTTTCCTCACCACCTGGAGTTTGTAACCAAAAGCTAATTTCTCAGAGGCTGGTGCTAGCTTTTAAGGTAGCTTCAAAGAAGCTTGAGTGAGGCAGGCAGCCAGGGAAATATTTCCCTTTACTTGGAGAAAGAGGAGCTAAAATATGCCTAGATCGTGAGGTGAATGTCCTGCCTGTGGTGATGCTTTGTATCCAGAACCTTCAGAATATACTAAAGAAACTGTTTTATGACAGCTCTCAAAGTTAGGGAACTGTTCCAGTACAAACATCGTTGGTGTTACCTTATTCACTGTTTATTACTGATAGCTTTTTATATTTCATAATATAATGATTATGATGACTGTATAAGTAAGGCTCTATGTAGAATGTCAGGCTTTCCCCAGCAGTTTACAGTATTTTTGTCTACAAATGTATTAACTTAACTGCCGTATCATACACACACACACACACACACGTGTATTTTTTAATATTACGTTGTAATGTATTTGAATTTAACCTTCTTGTGGTGAGAAGCATGACTGAAATTGATAAATGCAAAATGGTAACTTGGAACAATGTTATGTGTGTTCCTAGAATGCTTTTAACTACAAACATGCAGGCAGAGTACTGTGGCTGCAGTTTTTTGTGTATCTATACTGAAAACGTTAACTTGAACTGAACCGTTTAACATGCCTAATCCATAGCAGCTGTAATGGACAGTGAAACTATTTCTGTAAACCACTTCTATTGGCATTCTGAGCTTCCTTTAGTATTGATTTAATTTTAGTCAACCACTCAAACTTCACCCAGAATAAACTGGTGCCAGATTATGCATCAATGACATATGTATTTTGTATTCTTCGGAAACCCCGCACAATTGCAGATTTCGCTTGCCTGTATGACCACTTTGTAACTAATTAGACTAGACGTGGCACTAAAGAGAAACCACAAACACAGCAGTATGCCTTGATAGATATTAATACAGTCCAGTCTCTTAACAAAGTGAACAATTGCCCAAATAATGATTTCCTGCTGTGGACTTTTTATGCTTTGTTTGTTAAATCCTATTTTCCTTCCTACTTTCCTGTTGACTACAGCAGAATTGAATTTTAGTCAAGCCGACTCGCACTGGGTCAGCAAAACTCTTCACCTTTGTGGAAGAAAAGTTAACTCATTGAAGGCTGTCTAGTTTTGAACATATCTTACTGGTGCACTGAGCTTCCACCCACAACCAAAGGGAAAGGGTTAATAGTGCTTTATGAAATGTGGGAGAAATGAGGAGCTGAGGTACATATTTGCTAATGTGGTTAAAGCAAAGCCAGAGTTCACTGGACCATGGTTTAGTTTGTTTTCATTTTCTAACTGTTCATTCTTTTCTTTTCTTAGTATTTGCCTTAGTGATTTAGCAAAAAGTTGTGCTCAGTATATTGAATATAACATTAACAGTGATTACTAGCATAAGCATCGCTACAAAAAATGAAGGTATAGTGGAAATTAATCCTCTGGAATATCATATCACTAAAGAGAATGGCAACATCTTCTCTGCATATTCATTCAGCTGCTAGCATGGGGATACTGGAAGTAAGGTAATTTACAATATAATTTACAGAAATATACGTCTAAATAGGTTTATCTAATGATATGCAGAAAATAACTTTGTTGATGGGCAGAAAAGAAATAATTTACTAACATTCTGTTGTTTGTATGCAATGTAATTGCATGCAAATTTCAAGTAGGTATATCATTAATACTGCTGTTTGCTAACTTTACAGTTGGAAAAACAAACAGTCCAGTAGTCTTTAGGAAATGTGAGCATTTGCAAGAAATATTTTGTATGGAATAACGTTCTTGCAAGTACAGGAAAAGAAAAGGTCAGGGGGGTACATTTTTGATCAAGAGGGCTTAATCAAATCTTGATAACTTTTGATGACCTTCCTCTTTCATAATGAAATCCATGGGTCATTTTTTTTCTAATAAATTGACAAGTGTCATACAACTTGTTTGATTTAATACTCTGAAAATAGGAGGCCCACTGGGATGAAAATGGTGCTAATTATCAGAATTAATCAGCAGCAGATAAATAAGAAATTAGCATTTTTTTCATGTTGGTATTTTATTCTGTGTTTTGTACACTAGAAAATATGTTGTGTGGATATAATACGATTGGTCAAGAGTAAAGATTCTATACTAGCACTTTAAACCCTTAATCACTACAAAGGTTTTCAAGTATTTTACCAGGGTAGGAAAGTGTCACTGTGGTAGATTAAAAAAAAATACTACATTTAAAGCAGTGAAAAAGTGTTGGAAGTTGCATTTTCTTTGGAAGAGAGAATTTCATATTGTGGCTTTCTGTGATCTTGAAAACTACCCAGGGCATCTGAATCACATTCATGTTTTCCCAGTTTTTGCTGCCTATTTTAGTACTTTCAACTGCTCAGGTGGTATTGCTTGAATGCTGACACATCTGATAGGAAAAGAGTTTGAGACACACAACAAAGGAAAGGCCATTGATTATGTACGAGAAGAACTTCTAAAGCTGAGGGTCCCAAAATTGCTTTCAAGAGTCATAGTTGCAGAAGTCATTGAGCTGGCAATGGCACACTTCCTCTATCTTTTAGAGCCCTTTGAATGCTGGAAGGGCATGCAGATATTTATTTTTGGATTCTTGGATAAAAAGTACATCCAGTTGCACAAATTGATCAAGAATCAAGTGAATGTTGTATTTGGTCCACCTCTGAAATTTAGACAATTTCAGATTGTCAAAGGGGGGGGGGGGGCAGGGGGCAGGAAGCGCTCCAAAATGTACCTCTTTGTTTAAGGACATCTGCCAAGCGCAGGTGGCCAGTCCATTTTGATATCTCTGATGCTTTGTGCAAGTATCCAAAGCAGGTTATATTCCATTGGTATTAGTCTCTGAATCAGTTTCTGCCTTCTTTCAACAGTAAGCTTACTTGTCCTACAGAAATGATGCACAGATTTATTAAGAAAAATACTTGGTGAATCCTAACTCTGATTCATTGTCTGTAATGTATGTAGAGGTGCCATGTAGTTGCTTGTTTCTCTGCCTTATTTCCTGTCCCAGGAAAGATGCTAACTCCTTGACGCAGAATGTCATTACCAAAATTTGACAGTGACAAGAAGCAGTTGTGTAAATTAGGATTGCAGGGGATTGGGGAGGGAGTAGTTGCATCTATCTGCAAAAGACTTTTGCATGATGATTCTGCAGATCTAAGCATAAGCATTTTGTAGATTCACTGGTCAGCAAAGCACCACTGTGATGCATGTAATGATAATTAAATGTACGTACCCAGGGAGAAACTAAACCAGACACATTACATGAATTGAATAAGTTTGAGGAGGAATCGGGGACTAAAATACAGAATTTCCTTAACTTGAATCTCACACTAGACTGTGATATTTTTATGTGTGTTACTCTTAATGGCAGTCAAATTCATTAGTTATAGGGACGCGTTGGAGAAAATTCAGGTATAACCTGAATCACTGCCCTGACTGAAAAGCTGAGTTTTTCCAAATACTGCAGATGACTGATGGCTCTGATTTCTCTTCAAGTTCAAAGGAAGAGCAAGATCCTGAATGATTAACAGTATTTTAGAAAAAAATAATTTGATACTGCCCTATGCAACTGCTCTGGTCTTGTGTAAAAAAAAAAAAAAAGGGGGGGGGGGGCCCAAGAGCCTGTCTTAAAAATCTTTGCAATTAGCTCTGACATTTTAGATTTACAGTCTGCAGTCTTTGTGAATCTTCAAAGCCCAACTCAGCTTTTGTTGCTTCATCAGCTGATTTTTATTCTAAAACTTTGCTCACTACTATGGGAATTATTCTCTAGTATTATCTGCTACCAGTTTAAGCCAGCTTTTACATTGGAGTATATAGCTGATTATTAATTTTTTTAAAGTATCAAGAGAAGGCAGTTCATGACTGAAGTATCTGCCTTTTTTCTGAGGTAAATAGACAGCTATAATGTTTTATATATACACTACATGACATCTAAATGCTGCTTTGGATTGTCACTGAAAATTTGAGTAGAGCTGAAGAGATACAACCTGGTGTTCAACCCAAGCTGCTGTATTCCCAGCCACATGGTACACTGCTTTTCAGCGTTTCTAGAAAAGTGAAATCAGTATTAGGCTACCAGTATCTAACCAAAATGACTTCAGTTATGTCATTGGACTAGTGCTTGCTTTTCAGGGAACTCTGAAGGAATTTGTTTGCAGAGGTGGTTATTTTGGACCTAATATGAAGGTCAGACCTCACATAATCTGTAGAGTGGGGAAAAGTTCTCTTCTACAAGAGAAATTATGTTAGTGCACTTTTATTGTGAAAATAATTAGCAAGAATGTTGGGCCTGAGGTTTTTCATCGTGTTTCTGTTCACCACATTTGGTTCAAGCCAAAATTTGTGCATCTGTCTCTGAGCTGTGATTGCAGTTGGCCTGTTTGATTAAAATGCAGCACCCAAATCCCCACACTGTCTAGTGAGGTAAAAATTTACTGCCATCAATTTAGACTAAACCATTTGTATAAAAAAAAAAAATCATTGATTTAACATGGGTTATCATTATATCAACAAAAGAAATTGCAGTCTAAATTTTTGATGTGCAAATGGATTTAGGAAAGAGAAATGAGAAGGTCACTAAAAGGTCTGATGTGCTGTCCAAGAAAGCACCAAGGCAGGCACGTAAACATGCTCGTGTTTCCTGCTTGGAGGTACAGAACTGGCATAAGCCATCTCCACTAATCCCACTACAGACTCGCCATGGGCTGGCTGAACCCCTTGACTCCATCTCACTCCAGTTCTTTTTGAGGAGACATTTAGATCCTGAATCACGTAATTTTTACTTTTTCTTTGAATTCACAGTCTCCTGTCCTCAGTAGCTGGTAAGCCATATAATATTTTTCCTGGCACAAAATGCTTACTCAGTCCTGTTTTGTTTTCTGTATGGTTTTATGTAATAAGCCTTGTCAGACGGAGCATAGTATTTTGCATGCCTGTCTAGTCTGGTAATGACACTATGAATGGCCCTAACTGTCTATCTTGCACTTGTTGGTTGTCCATGTAAGGTTATACTTTTGTTTTATTTCTGAGGAAATAGCTTTTATCACAAAGAAACAAGACCTCAATCTCACCTCTAGATAGAACTCAAATATTACAATACACAAGTTCCTCAATGTCTCCCTGACATATATTGAAGCAGTTTTGCTCTCTTGGCAATATCCAAAGCTTATAAACAGCCTTGTGAAGGCTTGGCAATCCTTGGTGAGCCATGGGTGAGGCAAATTAGTTGAGAGACACATCTGACCTGCATCCAGAAAGAACAGGAGCAAAGCAAGTCATTTTCCCTATTTAGGTGCTGGAAAAGTGTATAAAAATACACAAACATTCTTTCCTTTTAAAGATGATCAAATTTATGATCTTCACTTCTCT
The DNA here is from genome assembly GCA_013398295.1 of Chionis minor. Classification (NCBI taxonomy): domain Eukaryota; kingdom Metazoa; phylum Chordata; class Aves; order Charadriiformes; family Chionidae; genus Chionis; species Chionis minor. The sequence continues at coordinate 654,332 of VZSF01001160.1, read as the reverse complement.
AAAAGCCCATTTTGTATCTGTACTGTTTCTTTGATGGAAGAGAGGTGAAGTATAAATTATTTTTGAATATGGCATAAATGTTTGAAGTGGTAAATTGGGATTTGCTCATTAACTTAATTCTGCCAACAAGCAGGCAAGAAGATGACCTGAACCTCTAACTTCATTATCCACAATGGAAATATGGTTATATTTTTTCCTTTGATCATTAAAAGGGTGTTGAAGAGGGTTATGTGTGATTCTATAACTCTTCGATTACCCTTTCTGTTGGAGAACCGTTATTGTTCCCTGCTGCCCTTGCAAATAAAACAAGTTCAACAGTCAGCAGACATATGCAATCTGATAACTGAGGAATGAAAAATAATCCTTCACCTTAATTTTATCATTGGCCTTTTTTTGTGTGACGCAGCAAAACAGATAAACCAGAATTTTATAAAAATCCCTCTGCTACTGGGTCCCAACATTTGAGGGTGACAAACTTTTTGGGGTGACTCTAACTTGCTTTTTGGAAGCTTTGGGAGCAGTGAGGGCTAAGCATATTTTACAATCAACTAGGGCACTAAAATTCCAAGATTCTTCCTAAGAATCTTGCTGCTGACCTTGCTGTTCCTATTTGTCATATGAGAAGATGAACGTTTACCAGTATCACATTGAGATCTGGTTAAAAACGTCTAAACGAGTTCTAAATAGGGTTTATACCTGTCTAGAAAACAATTTGTTTCCTGAAGCGCAATATACTTCAAAATTGACACACCTTAACGAGAGAACGAATTTAGCAAACGATAAGGCAGTACGGATTATGCATTTCTTCAAGATTTTCAGCGGCATTTATAAGCAACTTTCCTGGCAAGCAATGAGTTGGTTACATCTAACTTGTCTGGACTTGTTTCTTCAGGTTGTCTGACAAGAAGTTACTTCCTTGCCTGATATTTCCCTGACCCATTCCAAGAAAACCTTTGCAGAATGAACTTGCACTGAAAATAATTCCAAGATTTCAGCAATTATAACTGACCACAGAGGACAGGCTTATTTTTGTTGCTTCCCTTTCCTAATGTGGAGCTAGAATTGCAGAGCCAGTTTATGCTGGCAATAAACAACATCAAAAGTAGATTTTAATATTTTTTCTGTTCCCTTTCATTCTGGGGTTTTGTAGCTGGAACTTACACATTTCTATTCACCTACTGGGGAAAAAAAAAAAGCGCCATGCTAACCTGCCTATGACATTTAGACATGAAAGCGTTTTGTGCCAACAGCAACCAGGCGTGATCACTGCAGAGAACCAGTTTATTAAACTCGCGTTTGAATCCAGCTGGCACGGTGAAGAGTGACTCAACTTCTCCCTGCAGCAGGCACATCAGCACACACTTGCTGCCTGCTGCCTTCGCTGGCTTGGGCGGTCAAATAAAACTTCTCCTCCTGGGCCAGGTCTGAGACCTGCAGCAAGTTTTAATGGCTTGACAGAAGGCACGAGCGACTCGGTGTGCCTGGCACTGTTACTTAGACACGCAGGGGCTGGATTCGGACTTCACAGAAGCGCACCACGGTAGCGTAACGTAATTCGAGGTGAGCTGCCTGGCTTAGTCCAACTAAAAGCGACCAGAAGTGTGACCCTGGTTTGAATATATCTATTCTTTCTTATTCTTGGCCTCTGTTAGCCATTAAATTTCCATCTTCTAGTATGCTTTTCCCAACAAGACCATACCAAGATACTTTATGGGCATCTTTCAACTCCGTTCATCTTTCTGTCTTTGGCTAGTGTGACCAGGTGTAGCTGCTGGCCTGCAGCCCTCATCACCCAGAAGCAGTTGGGTGATGTTTATGAGCATTTTGTCACCCTTCACTTGCCGCTTGATGTTTTTAGTTGGCTCTTGAAGTTTAGTTTGGAAAAAAGTGATGGGGAATTGGATGTAGTCTCAAAGAAAGAGGGATATTACCATGTTGCTTGATGATACAGCAAGCAGCTGAAGCCAACTGATCCTCCTTCGTATGGAGCTTTGTTACTTTCTGACCTGCCTTAGAACTCATCCCTGATAGCTGTCACTCCCCCACCACTTGTTTTCGCAGGCTAATCAAGCTTGGTGGATGGATATGTAGGAGTTTACTGGAGTCCTGAAGCATGCTTTGACAAATACATCAGATAGGATGAACAGACAATGCATAATGGCGTGTCACTGTAGTTAATGCTCATGTTACTACGGCTGGTCAGATGATGGCTACACATGCAGCTACTTGAACTGATCGCTTATCTCTAGAACTGTATGGGGAAACCAAACCCTCCTGAAATTCTGTGGGTTTCGCTCATTAAGTGCAAGTATATTGTTGGGTAGGTGGCACAATTTCTTTTTTTTGAGTTCATGTCCTGACATCTTGTTTCTTGCATAAAAATAATTTTCACCAGATATTTAAAGGTTTCCTTTCAGGCTTCCATAAAGATAGTGGTGGGGATATAGCTAAAAATAATGCAGCATACATTTCTTAGTTCTTATTTTTAAAATCTATGAATTATTATTATTATTGCAAAACGCATACAGTTATGAAGCATGTGTATTTGGGGTTATCGTATCTCTTGGTCTTCCTGTCAGTAAAATCCAGAGTCTATGGTGATTTAAAAAGAGAAGTCATAAAGCCAGTTTTCTGACTGCTTGCAGTTTGAGGTAAAGGTGGGCTGAAAGAGATGTATACTTTAAATATTATTTTTTTTCCCCATGTGTGATTTTATACAGAACATGAAATCTTACTTTAGTATAGACTTTTACTCTATAAAAATAGGCTGAAGAGAATATTGATTATATTATTTATCATAAGGATGTGTAATGAAAGAAATTATAAGAATGGCTATAAGCTTTTGAAATAGTCCTGTCTTGCTGTATATTCACTGTTCTATATGTACTCACTTGTGTAACTGGGAATGTATATGACTGTGTTATGAACAGCTCGTGGTACACATATGAGTTCTCACAATGATGAAAAGTGAAAAGTAGGTGGTAGTTCCCTGTTGCTGCAGCAAACTGGTAAAGTCTACTTGTGGTGCAGTATTGCTGTCAATATTGTTTATTCTAAAATACAGGGCAGGATGCTGTGGTTATCAGGAAATTCCAACAGTTTTCACAGTTGGCCATTTCCCATGAGGGTTACAAGGAAACTTCTTAAATTCTTTGTGTCTAGACCAAACTGTAACAACCAGCTACTGCTGGGAAAAAATCTTCTAAATACCAGTGAGGTCCCGTATACTCCATCCATTTGTGTCTTGTGGTTGAAACATAAGGATGGCTTTGTCAGTAGAAGAGGAGTGGAGATACAGTTGTAGCCTTCCCTCTCCCAGCTCCACCCTCCCATCCGACTAGGACCACTTACAGGTATGTACAGTGTCAAGGTACCATAGAGAAGTTCACTAAGTGTACCTACATCCAACCCTAATAGGTACTTTTTTCTGCAAAACTGGGAGTTCAGGTACGAATGTGGATTGAGTCATACCCTCTGGAGCTGAGATTGACAGGGATAAAGGGCAGGTGGTGGTGTAAGTTGTTGTTGTTATTGTTCTGTTGAAGCTCTTAGTTGGCTCCAGCAAAGGATCTGCCTCTGAAGTGTTTTGCATAGGTCAAGCAGAATTTCAATAATTTGCATTAATAGCCATCTAATTTGTTGTGGAAAAGTGGATTTCATAAAGCAGTAAGAGAAACTGCTTAAGAAGCAATTGGGAACCATGCATCACCGAAATATACTTAGTTAATTTGCTCTGACAGGCCTGTTGGTGGTGGTTGTTTATAATGTTGCAGCACACTGGAATGCATTTCGCAGGCTGTGACCCTCTTGAGTAGGTGCTGTATAATGCAGAGCAGCACGGCAGCCTGTGCCTGAGCTTTGAGAGGACAAAACAGGAGGGAGGAAGTGGAAATAGAGAAGAGAGTGGGGAGTACAAGGAGACATTGTTAGTGTGCATGCAGAGCAACATCTTCAGCATGCTTTAAGCCTTACTATTATGAAGTTAAATCACTACTTCATTTGGGGGTGGGGCAGTAAAAAGCTGTGTTCTGACAATACTTCTGGGAAGATTTTGATTCAGAAGCTGTAAAAGGCCTAACGTTTCCTGGAGGGGGAGGTTCAGAGATGAAAATTGCCAGCAGCCTGGCAGTTTAGTATTCTGAGAGGAGCACAGCGTGGTTTTGATTCAATCTAAAAAAGGAACTGATCCAGGTCTCCTGCGCCTTCAAAAGTGATGTGTCCTCTAAGCTGGCATTGAAGAAGTTATATGCACTTGCCTTGCTCAGTTACGTATGCCACCTAAATCCCAGTAGGTAATAGTACTAGCTGTTGCTACAAGCTTCTGTTTATTCTGTAAACTCTTCTTAATTACACTGTGGAGAAACTTGACTCTGTTGCCTCAATAGGGGCTTAATTACTTCAGGCTCTTTTGGAGGACCAACACCAAATATAAGTAACCTAAATTCTACCTAACACATCTCCACCTTGTGTTTTATGTTTAAGTGTTTCCGAAGGTTTGTGCCACAGATTGTGGTGCAGAAATGTAGGTGGAACTGAGGCTCTCTGGTATAATGCATAGTGGTATAATGCCTAAGATAAATGTTTGACCCTTGCCTTTAAGCCTCCCTCATTAGGGACCCGAGAAGTTTGTTTTCCCACTGGAGAATGCTAACACAGAAGCTCTGTCAGCACCTACTATGCACAGGAAGGCCAGATTTGCCGTCTGTGGAGCTTAGACATTGATCACCTTTGCTGTTGATTTCAGCGTAATGCAGTCACAACCTTGCAGAGAAAACTTTGAGGACATCCTAGACTCACTCACCTGCAACATGGAAAGCTAGGCATGCTGCTTGGTGCAAGGGCTAATTGATCTCACCTGCCCTTAAAATCTTGTCAGGAGGCTGGTGCTGATAAGGCAGGAGGGCCGGAAGGAACTTGACCTCACTGCTGATGTGCAGGCGAGGTACGTGGGTAGCCTGAACTGAGAGAAATAGGATTATTATATTCTGGGTCTTGAAGACATCCTGTATTTTGGAGTACTCGCATGATCTTCCCACCTTAGAAGAACACAGACCATAGGCAGGGAGCATTTTAAAGACTTCTCCAGTTCACTGAGAAGGCTTGCGGGCAGGACTGAATTGAACGGAGACACTTAGGTTTCTGTTCTGTAAAAGTATGGTTGTCTTCTATAAATGTATTATTTCATAGTTTATTAATTAGTACTGTAAACTCTGTAAAATAGTCTACATAATATCACAAAATGTTTTTGTTTTAGCAATAGGAGACTCACATCAGAGTCTTTCTGGTAAAGCTTTGATAAGATAGTGGTGAGCCTGCCTGCTTTTTGAGATACTTACGGAGGCAGGATGGTTGGGATTAGTGAAATGTCAATAAGTGTTGTTTTACTTTACAGGCTATCTAAGGGATGCCATCAAATCTACCTTTCCTAAGCCCTTTGATGGATTACCGTGCTCACTGTGGTAGTGAAGAATAACTCATGCCCTTTATTGCAGGGAAATGTAATGTAAAATACTGTTGTCTCATAGATTAAAAAAACCTTTATAAATCAACTGGATATAATGAAGGTTTTGTTCTGTAATTAAGTCATCCTTTCTCATGTTTTTATACAAATAAAACATTTTCTTTTTCATTTTCATTCAGGCTAGTGATTTATGTCTTTGGCACCCTGTACTGATGCTGTAGGAGCTCTGAGATGTTCATTGTTAGGCTCAAAGCATTGCAATAATTCTGCTGCTTTCTGTCTCCATGTGTAATTTTCTGTCAAAGATTTACAGCCATGCACCCCACGGATCCTCATATTAAATTGTCTCGTCTGCAAAAACAGATATAAATGAGTCCCTTGGCTATTTCTTCATAGTTCTAACACTGTTACGCAGCCTGCATATGGCCAACACACGAGAACACTCCTATTGATGTAAGAGCCAAGTCAACTTATTGCCACTGTCTGTAGGTGCATTTTCTGTACAGTTGTTTTTAGGATAGCATTATCTGTATTTCATATTGTCCTTTAATCTGTGTTAGAAAGCTGTGAAAAGCAGATAGGAGATCTGTGTTGCAGAAACCTTTGCAGAAAGTGCTCAGTTATGTTGTCACATAAGGCCAACGTCTTTCTCAAGTACACTTAATTTGATTAATTTTTTTTATGGTCAACTTCAATAGTCACCATACGTTCACATAGATTGTGAAGAAGTTGGGTTTTGCAACCACTTGGGAATTACTGATTAAAAGCTAGTTAAAATGGGGGGGGAGGGCCGGGGGGAAGTGTTTCCTTAAAGACAGTTTTTTGTTCTGTAGGATAAAATAGTAATATCATTTGTAGCTTTTAGGAGTATTCTCATGAAAGTTTCAAAATCAAACATGATCCATTTTCCTATTATAAAAAAAAAAGGCAAACCACTAATTTTGTAAATTTCAATTCTGCAAATTCAGCCTGTTATATAAAAAGCAGGTTAGGTTCTTACGGGCTTGTGTCATCCATGTATAGCCATGCAGAACTCACTTTTGGAATTAGCTGATATTATTCTTTCTTACTGATTTTTCTTCTTAGATATTTTGAAGATGAGTATATCCAGATTTGTTTTTTTCCCTGTAGCCTCTATTTATTGTTTCATGGTAAGTAGGAAAAAGTTATTATTTGGTCCAGTAAATACGCAGGTGCAGGCTGAGAAAGATCCAAGGATACCTATAACAGATCAGGGTTCTAGTATATGGAACAAAGCCTTCTTTCTTCTTTTCTTGCCCAAGCTAAGATAAATTTACAAAATATAGAGAATTTATTGAAATTTTGAAAATTATGATGAAATTTCAAATTACTTTTTTCTGTGTTCATTTCTTAATGCCAAATCACTGTTTCACTGCTTTCTCTGGTTTAAATTAGAATTCTGTGTATTAGTAAGTGTTGTTTTTCTGTGCACATCACTTGTGATTTGAACATACTTGCTTTTGACAGAGGAGATGTATGAGACGGGTTTCTCTGCCCACTATCTTTCCAGAATGCAGTGCGCAATAGGTTTAATTTTTTTGTAATCCAGTGTTCACTTGCTCCTTTGCACCTTCTTGACAGTCCTTCAGCTCTTTCTTGGTCATATTATTGTACACAGCCCAAAACCTGCACTGAATATGACCCTTATGTGACTCCATCAAAAGCTATGTCTCCAGTTGGAGAAGGTGGTCAGCATTCTTCTACAAAATAAATTTTGAGGGGAAGGTGTCTTAAATTTGATCACTGATTGTATCAGTGGTGAAATAACAATTTGATATTTTAAAAACACGAGTTGGAAATGTTTGATTGGTTGAATGAGTGCTGGGATGCTGTTAGCAATTTTTTAAGTGTTTTATTTTCTATACATTAATTTGTCTAATTATAGAATCAGAACAGTTATGCCAGTTAATAGTACAATGCGTAAGGTAATCATATAGCAATATTAGAGGTGTTACTTTGGAAAAATAAATTCTACCACTGATTGACAAAGTAATTACAAAATACCTTTCACGTTCTCCATGATTTTTTTCACATGCCAGTCACTGGTGTTTCCCAGATTCATGAGAATAGGAAAGTCGTTTCCTTAGTTATGTTTTTGCTTTTCCTTTGCTGTTCTTGTCTAATTATAAAAATAAGCTGTTGTTATTGCCTTAAATGATTCTTATAATGGAATAATCCTTGTTTTGTTTAAGCCACATGCAAGTACATACTAATTCTTAATTAGTGGCATAAACTTAATGGCTTTGGGTTCTTCAATATTGGCAAAGATACTGGATCTTACCATCCCTTTGCAGTTACTTTTCACTGTCAGCCATGCATTACAAGCTGCCTTCGGTTCTGTGAAAAAGCATCCGTTATGTCCTTTCGGGAATGTTAACTGTTCTCCTTTGGTCTTCTTAAAGCGTTCTCCTTTGCTGTTCTTAAAACCTACGTGTCCCATGCACATACAAAAAAACCAAGGGGGAGTGGGGCACAAGGCTAGACACCAAGGAGTCACTATATATAGTAGGGTTTTTTTTCTTTTGACTGCTAAAAAAGGTAAGTAGCTAAGAGAGAGTCAAGTGTTGTTTTTCTATAAATTGTGCGCCAGCAGGTTTATCACTAAATGCTGTAGGTTATGTTGAGTGGAATAATCAGGAGGAAGAAAGGGAGGCTAAAATAACAGAGTGGTAGGACTATTTTGACTCCACAGTCAAACCCTCCTTGACTTTTGCCCTTTGGGTGGAAAGTGCTTATATTACAAAACAACATGAGGTCAACCTCTAGGTTCTGCTGTTAGTTTCTTTCTTGCTGATCTACACTGAGAGAGTAGTTGCCTTGTATATTTGCATTCTTTGCTTTTGTGTTAAGCCTTACATACTATTACTGTTTGGGTGATAAGAACAGCAGTTGCTTTTCCTACAGAGCGTAACAAGAATTGCTGAATTGAAGAATGAAAAATTGCCTAGATGGCATTGAAGAGCTGTGCCTAGGCACAGTGGGAAGATATCCTAAAAAACATGTGAGCATCCCCTTTTCAAATACCTCCTTCCCTCAAAGACAGTGTACAGTGTTAAGACTATTTTTACAGTTATAAAGTCAGTATATAAAAAAAATTTGGTTTGGGTGCACCCAGTTGATTTCATAGCTCTCTATGAAAATTATCCTGAGTTCTTTTGAAAAGATATATCATATCTGATCTAGTCTTAGGCTTTTTTCTGAACTCTTAGCAGCTTAGGATCACAACTCCTTGGTTAGTGATCCAGTGATAGACCCATGATGTGGAAGAGGTGTGGGAGCCCAAGTGTGTTATTTAATGACTGTGGTACAGTGGAGGAGGCCCCTGTCAGGAAGCAATAAAGTAGTTATTAGGTAATGACTGTGGAGGCACCGTATATAAGGTTAAATTGATATATGTAAATCACTGACTTTAAGATGCTGAAGCTGCCTCTTGGCGCCCATCTTTTTTTACACAAGTGGGGATCAAATAGTTACTGTTTTGATAAATGGTATGTAGCTAACCTACATTAAAGACCATAAGGGAGTTGAGCTCTTAAATTCCTTTGAAATGTAATGGAATTTAGGCACCGAGTGCTGTTTCTTTTTAAAAAAAGTCACTGGCTCATTTGCTTTTATTAAACTGCTTTTGAAAATAGTGTGCAAAGACTTTGATACCTTCTGACGCAGTATGAAATTAGCATAGGCACAGGGTATCCATGCAGACAAGCACATCTGACTTCAAAATGTGTGTTGGCAGTGGCAGAAACCAATGCAAACCAATTAGTATTAACTGTTGATGGCTTTCTACTGGTGTGTCTAACACATGTGGCGCATAATACTTATTGCAGTTTTTGGAGGTCTCTGCACAGGCTGTATGGGATCATTTGAACAGAAATGTTTCACATTGGCTTGTTGTTTGGTGTCCATAAATTTTATTTAAAATAGTATATTTTAAAAGTAGAAAAAAATCTGTATTTTTTTTTTGGACACCGGACTCCTGGCATATATACAATCCCTAAGTCAGCAAAGTATATAGGAACATGCCTGAGTAACTTTAATTTGCTTACATACCTTGTCTGCTATACAACTATATCTTAAGACAATACATATTTTCAGCAAAGCTGTTATACATGCTAAACAATATAAAATCTAGCGTCATTATCATTATTACCCAAATTCAGAATAGATTAAGCTAATCCTTAACATTGCTGAATTGAAGTCACAGTTTATTTGCATAGTATATAGTATTAGGGTACTTGTAAACATTTATACATACAGTTCAGATATATGAGTGGAAATCTTTGTGTGTAAAATAGACATAAACAAGATTTTACAGAGCTCTGTTAGCTGCAATGTCACAAACAAGACCTGAGACTTTTTTAGGAATGTATGATTTTTTCTGCTTCTGAGTATTGAGATGCCTTTTCCTTGCTTGTAAAAATCAATGTTTTATATTACCACGTATGGAGTCCATTTACAGGAGTTAAACCCAACAAATTTTCTTTCTTCAGACTAGCTCTGTTGGGGGGCTGACATTTGATTATCCTCTCATTTTTCACACTGGGTTTGTAGCTTCAAATGTAGATCACCCTACTTCAGCATTACAAAACAAACTTTAATTGGTGTTCCTTCCAAAAATATTTGTAAAATAATGTGAATGTGTTAGATTGCAATCTGAAACATTTGCCTTTCATTTGCAATGGAAATCATTAGAGGGTTTTTCTTGGCTACACCCAGGACTCCTCTAAACAATGCTGAATTTTGCAAATATTAAGAAACCAAATAAAACCCTCAAAACCTTAGACATCTGTCAGGCTTTACAAAAGAAAAGAGTTTTCTTCATATGGTAGTTTACACATGAAACTGTAACTAGTCTGAGAATTGAATCTACTAGGATTAAAGACTACAACTGATATTATTCATATCATTTGTGCATGGAAACTATGCAGCATTGTAACAAGTGAGTAAAATAGAAAACAATTGGAATCTGTTTTTCTTAAGAGATATGTAGAATTAGGTCTCTGCACAGGCTTGCCATTGATCTTAGGTACTCTGCTAACTGAATGGGTGATCACCGTGGGAAGAGGCTTGCTTTTGTTTGTGAGGGATGTCCAAAAAATGCATAGTAAACATTTGAATGAAATTTTATTTTAATATAAGCATGTAAAATAAATGCAGTTAGAATTAAACCAAATCAGATACAATTTTTTTGCTAGTATTTTTATTAATTACATGAATGCAAATTTTGGAAGTGTTCAGTTATAAGTTCACATGTAAATTCAAAAGTCCAGCTGTAAAGTTAAAACGGGAGAAGTACCTTAATCAGAGTTGTGCAAATCTATATAATAAGCATGAAAATATTTTTGTACTGCCACATGTGATATATCATTGCTTTGCTGTATAAACACAATTAAGGAGTGCCTTGGGGACTCTCTCAACAAGAGATTAAGCAGGGAAACAAGACCAGCAATTCTAACACTTTGCATCTAATGACTTAACCAATCCAGACAAGCTTTCATTCCTAAAGATTTTTATTCCCTGAAATATACATTATAAGAATGATAAGCATTTTCGTAAGAAAGTGGAATTGTCTAATGCTTTAGGTGACAGACGTCCAGTCTTTCATATTCTGCTTGTCACTAAAAGAAATAATCCATAACCTTTCCGCAGATGACATAATTTTCCTCTCCCTTTTCCCCACTTTTTTTCCCTGTCAGAGATTAGCAACAATTTAGACTTATGACTGGAGCTAATTGCTGAACGCTGTCTAAACTGCTTCAGACAAAATGACCTTGCTTAGCAAAAACCTACCATTTAAATTCTTAAGTTAGCCTCAGTTGTTTTGTCTGGAGTAGGTTAAAGAAGCAGATCGTAGGCAGGTCTGGAGAAGGTGAGCGTTTCTGCTGAGGAGGGTGGAGATGAGTAGCTGCAAGTGCTTCAGGGAGCATCGACTTCCGTTACTGAAATAGCGGCTTGCAGAGCGTATATCAAGTAAACCACATAATTTGTTCAGAAGTTGAAAAATAGTGCCTGAGCTCACGTAATTGCTTATAATTGTTTAGGTGATTCTTTCTTATACAGTCTGATTCTGACCAATAGTCTAGATTTAATAGTTTTGGATAACAAATCCCTATTTCCTGTTCTTTTTAAGATGATATGACGAATGCTGTATGAAACTTTGGCTTATTCAAATTCATTACAGAGGAAACCAAAACTTGCAAAATGGCAATCTTCAAAATTTATTGCTTTTGACAGCATTCAATAAAATAGAAACATGTTAAACTAGTTCTAATTAATCTCTGTTGTGATGCTGTGAAACCCATTGAATAATTTCAATGACCATTTGCACCCATTGTTAGTTACTGCTAGCTTAGTGTGTATTTGTTGTGCTCCAAACTTTGCTTTTCTATTAATAAATCACAACAAATTCATCTGAAAATCTGAAAAGCAGTTTTGGCAGTGTCTCTTGGAGGAAAAGAAAATTTCCATTTATTTAACTTACTCAGTTTTGATGTAGGCTGTGTTTTGGATTATAAAATTATTTTCCAAAAATTCCTATTATTAAAATAATTTTAAAAAGAAAACTTCATTCTTTTTGTCCTGAATTATTTTAATTGTCATCCTTATTTCACAGAAGAAATACTAGGCAAAAAAATGCATCTTTCTCATGCCAAATACTAGAATGCATACGGCTCAAAGTCATTACATGGGGCTGGACTCAGTCTTATCATGGGCAGAAGGCAGAGATCATGTTTTCAGTATGTTGTATGGGTCTCCAAAATTAGCCCCACCTTTGTCTCATCTTGCTTCTAATTTTTAGAAGGGCTGGTCAATGACACTAGAAGATTTGATGAGGTTTACCTATTTTGCAAAAGTAGAGATGCAAAAGTAGAGTATTGATATGTCTTTTTATATCTGTCGTGCATACAACAGACCTCATCCTTTTCATATGACTTTGGTGGTCATATGCAGCTGTTCTTGAAGAGCTTTCTCTCCCATGACTTCCTTACTTCATGTCCAAGCAACTGGAAACAAAGGTAGTTTTTACAATACAGTCGCTGTAATGGTCTCTGAATCACAGACCTACCCAACCTGGTAAATAGACTGTGGGAGCTGTCTACAGCTGTTGGCTGTAAACCAAAAGCACTCATAGCTATATAGCTCTATAGTTACTTTTCTTTTCCTTCTCCATGCTGAGCCTGACATGCAATGATTTTCTAAAGCAAGTTTTATTAATTTATTAACAATTCAATTGTCATCCTGCTACCCAGAGATTTCCTTTAAAGCAATGAAATCCTAGTGGCCTAATCCAAATGAGACTCCAAAGGGTCAAAAATCCTATTTAGTTGGTTGTGAACATTGCCTAGTTTCAGAAACGGAGTTTGCACATTTTATAAACTAAATACAGATGAAAACTGTTTTCTTTTTAATCATCTTCATAGGCTCATAAGTGAAAAGTCTATTCGAGAGAGTAAGAAGTAGGAGTGGTGACATTAAAAGAGCCTGTTCAACTGTCCCTCAGCCTTGGTGCAGATGATGGGACTTGGTGAGTTGAAACTAAGGCATGAAGTAAAATGAAAGTTTGAAAAGAATAATATACAGTCATGGTATGTATTTACTTACTTGATTCCAGAAAAGTAACTTTAATTCAGAAATATTGTACTGTTACATCCGAAGCCTTCAACTACTGCAAAGTGATGAAACGTTTAAGATTTTTGCTAACTGTCCAGGAATATTCAGTAGCTGAAAAATAAATAACAAATGGTAAGGGAAGGAAATGGATTTTTAAGCCCCATTTAAAATTAAACCTTGTGTTTATTAGTATCAATCCATAATAGTAATACTTGTATTTGAATATACTGTTACCAACAGGGAACATTTGGTCTATTTGGACATGCTGTGAGATCTAGGCAGCTGCTGTAGCTTAGCCATTTTTAAGTACTTAATAAACTGGCACTCCTAAACCTGACCTATTTATTATTATGGACATAAAATCCCACAAAAGAAAGCCATATGTTTAGGGAAAATAGCTTGGTTTCAGGGTTTTGAGCTGTGTATCATGCTTTTCATTATAAGATTTCCTTTTCCCAGAATCTGTATTTTTTATATCTTCTGATAAGGCTACCAAAAATTCTTGCAGTTCACCCGTTCCCCACATAAATGAGTTGAATGGAAATTGTAAAAAACAAAATGTATGTGGTTTAATGTTTGCTTCAAGAGCTAGTGTGCTTTCAAGAGTAATGTGAGGTTTGGTTTTTCTATTCAGAAAGAGCAGTTGCTTTTAAGTGCTTTTGAAAATCTTGTTCTGATCAAATCCCAGAAAGTGAGCCTGTGGAGTTTCAGTCTTCAGAACACTATTGGAAATAATATGGCCTGCACTAAATTGTACTCCGTGTGATTGAACTACACGACTCTTCTCATTATCTGCCCCAATTTTACATTGTTTTCATTCTGTCTGTGAAAGATTTCACAAACTTCAGTTTGTTTGTGTTTCTCTTTCTCATGTATCTTCCTCTTCTCACTGGCAGTGTTTAATGTCTTCATCTTTGCTCCTCTGTTTAAATCTCTCCTGCACTTCAAGTTTCATATTCATGTATGTGGAATAACGACCGTCACTGAAATTCATTTTGCAAGTGCATTTCTCTGTAGAAGCTTAGACTAGCATGTTCATTTAATTATGTGTGTGTCACAAGAAGGCTGATTATTCATCTTGGGCATTGTATTTGCCCAAACTGGATTCCATTAGAAGGAGTTTTGTGATATTTAAAATGTTTTTATGTTTTTTTTATGTAGCATTTAAGATGTTCATGTAGAATGAAAGTAAGCAGCTCTGGTTGATTAACTGTAGGCATTTAGTCATTTTATAATGGGTCCATCTCATCTGCGCCAACTGTTGCCTGAATTGTCAGAGATTTGTAGTCACATATAGCATTTAATTAAATTTTATCTGCGTGATATTCTAATTAAATGGGACTTGCTAAGGAGTTTGGAAGTTAAAATTATAAAGGCAGAAGAAATCATGGCCAAGCAGAAAGTAATTGTGTCTTAGAAAATAGTCTCATCAATTATAGATAATGATGGTTTAAAGTTCAAGAAAAAGTAAGAATGGAAGAGTAGGCACGGGTGTGGAAAATGGGTGTTAAAGATAGCATGAGGATTACCTCTCTTCTCCAGTGAATCTTCTCCTTTTTGTCATTTCTCTCTGTCCTCTTGCAATTTGTCCTTTTTCTTCCCCATCCTTCAGAGTCTGAGTTGGTTTGTCTACACAAGCGGAGCTAGAGGTGAGTAAATGAAGAGGTAGCTGTTTTTAAAAAAGAGCCTAAGTACATCCACATTGATTCAGTACAGCAGATTTATTGGATCAGAATATTGGAGAATCATGCAACTTTTGAAGAACATAGTAATGAAACTTAATTAAGGAGAAGCTTAGGTATATTCAGACCATGACTTGATCCTTGAGATTACCTGAAATCCCATATTTCATTTGGCCTGGGTTAATAAAGGTTGGGAAGTATGCACCTTCCAAGAGTATTTTCTGACTGAGGTAATAAAATAGTTGCATGTGATTTTGGTACCGGGCAAGGAGAAGAGGAAAAAGAATCCAAGTAGGGAGAAATGAGGAAGTCATTTGAAACTTTGCTGGCCAAAGTGTTTTCTCATCAAGTTCCAGTTTCTTGAGATCTTTGAGACTTGAAATTGTCTCAATTTTTGTTGAACAAGAGGAAGAAAGCTGAGGAGAAAGGGACAAATGTGATAAATGTTTTCCTTTGAAACAGACAGTTATACATAGGGAGTCCTGAATTGCCCTTCATTTTCATCTGCAACTTCATCTGACCCTGACGTTTGCAAACTAACCATATAGGGATTTAGTGATCAATACCACTTTCAGATTCTGGAGCCTGGCATGAGAAAAATTTTGTTAACTTTGGGTGAGGTTTTTTGGTTTTTTTTTTTCCTGTGCTGAAATTGTCAATATATGCAGTGGTGTAAATAATCATATAGGCATCAAAGAGGAGGCTAATACAACATCACATGCATAGTACTTTCTTCAGGGTAGTCTCAGTAGCTTGTGCAGGATTTTTTTTTTAATCTAGAATGCCATCCTTTTTACTTGGCAGCTACTGATTTGATACTCAAAACAAAGAAAAGTGTTGTGTACATATGTGTATATACTTTGTCATGTTTATAGGATGAAACGCTGTTTTAAACCCTGGAAAGACTGAAGAAGAACAAGAGAATATAGATTTATTACTCAATTCTTGTAGTAGATGTTAAGTGTAATTTAAAGATGGTAACATAGTAGATAAGTAATTTCTCTTTGAAATAAGTATGAGGAGGAAATGGGGGGATGATTTTTAGTGCCTGCCATGCAAAATCTGAGTAAGTATGTTTAGTAAAAACGTATCTTCAAACATAAAAATCCTGTGGTAAGATTTTTGTCAAAAGAATTTATCATGACAAATAATTCCATTTAACAGTGATTTTTAAAAAGCAGCACATTCATTCTTGTTCTTTTCATTCTTCTAGATGTGTTTTGAAATAAGTGTTCTCAGATCAATGTTATAAATACTGCCATTTCAAATTCTGAATATACTCCTATGGAACACGTGGGTTCATGCTCAAATGTGTAGGTACCTTACCTTTTCAGTGGAATAATCAGTGGCTGACAAAAGGATCTGAAATTACTTGAATATTGACATAGAACCTGAAGTGTCTGTTTATGTCAATAGTGGAGTTAACATCATTTATTGAGGATCAGAGCATTTGTCATCTTCTCTTTTTATAAGACATGAGTCCAAATTACTGGAGCATTTCCAGCACCTCTTTGGCCCCAAATCTGGACTTTTAATTTTAATTTGTGCAGTCCATGTCATTTTATTGAGTCCTCATTGCTGTTTTCTGAAAGGGCTTAGGTCAATATCCTTTTTATACCTTTTAAATAAAATGCTATTATTTGGACATGTTACAACTAGAATTAAGTATGCATAGAAGATGGTCTTAACTCTTTCTGGTTTTTCTAGTTTTTTATCTTCCTCTCTCCTCCTGCATTCATTGAAGGTGCTATGTTATCCATGAAAAAAAAATTTGAAAATTATCTATATTTAGTACTCAGATTTCTCTTCTTATTCATATCAATTGCAAAATACAACCTTTATTGCAAAATACAGTACTTTCTGTGATGAAAGAGGCTATGTTTTCACTTGATATTTTTGTATTTTGATAAAAATCTTGTTCAAAGTCTAGAACTAGTAGATAGAAAACAAAATTGTACAATATTGTTTTTTTCTAGTTAGAAATAAATATTGCACATAGGTTTATACTGTAGGTTTATAACCTAGTTATATGTATTAAGCATGTTTATTATGGGTAGAAGAATAGATACCAAATATGTCAGTCTAGAATCAATTATACTACAGGTATCTCATTAAATTTGACCCTTTGTGCCATGCATGCCTGTTGATATAAAATAAAAATCCAGTATCCATGGTTGCTTCTAAAATGAATAGTGTCTGAGAAAGGGCATAACCCACAAACGTTTTCCCATATTCTACGATCACACCTACTGTTACACCTCCCAGCCTTAATCAAAGGTTTGTTTCTGGTCTACAGACTCTGGCTGGAGCAGGTGTAAATGGAAAGCAGATTTCTGAGTCGTGAGCCCAGCAGCTAACAACTTCCTGCTATAGCTGCTCATGCATTCCCTATAGGACTTCCAGTTCCTTAAATGCATTAGTGCTGTAGCTGTTTGAGGACAGTTACCGAGGTGATTGTTTAAAGTGAATACTGCGTGTTGTACTGAGTTTCCTAACTGGTATCTAGCAGTATCTAACTGGTTACTATGCTCTCTACAGAACTGGCCTGATTTCTAGGGGCAAACATAAATATAATGTGCTGCCGGTAATGATACCATTCCAGAACTACGTAGTTGTGGATTGCTTTCAGATACATGATTAAAAAAAGTCCAAAGTCTAATCAGATATAAAAAGAGGTTGCATAGGATTTCAAAACGTGACTGAAGCTCCTTAACAAGTCCATTGAGCACAGGGCAGTTAAAGACACCTCATAATGAAGCGAGAAATAGAGGCCTCAATACAGCACCGTGCCTAAATCAGATTTTATTCACAATCATATCATTAGTTTCACTGCAAGCAAAGATTATTTACAGGCAGAAACTTCCCCCTCTCTTAAGTTGTTTTCTGGGTGTAGTTGTTTCTGTTGTACCCTCAAGGTCTTTGCTAAGCGATAGCTTTTTTCCTTTGGACTTTCATGTTTAGACTTAGCCTTGTTACTTTTGGCCAAATTTTGAATGTTCCCAGACACAACAAAATCAGACATGATATTATTTGGATTAGATTGTCTAATTAGTCGTGGTAAAATGTCTGCTGTATAATATAGATAAGACAAGATGCCGATTTTTGGATCTATAATCTCAGCTTTGAAGTTCTTATGGCATATATGCACGTCACCTGCAAATAAATCTGGATACAAAACCAGAAGTGACTTACCATCAAAAAATAATGTCAATTAAGTGCAAGTTAATATGTTTTGAAAATAATTGTATGTTACTATGCTCTTACGTGGTCTGCATTAAAATGCAGAGAAAAGGGGCTTGCAACCCTTAGATTAACATGCCTTTCACCAGGATATCAATAAAACCCTAATGCCAGCCTTGTCTGTGAATAAAATACCTATAAACACAGTATATAACACGTTTTTACATAGTTGACCTATTGAACACTTCCACATGTTTTTCATTTATGTGGAATTGTTCTCTCTTACTAGACTCCATTCATTTTTTTTACTTTTTTTTTAAACTTGATTTAAATAGAACAGACACCTTAAATTTCTTAACAAGCACAGCTGACCTTTTTGTGGAATTCTCCAAAACGGATTGTCTGCAGCTGCTTTGCTGAAGGTGTGTTTAGATCTGGTTTGTGGAACGAATAAGGTAGAGGAATCCTCAGAAGAGTTTGTACAAGTAGAGTGTAAAAGTTAGACACAGGGGAAAATATTGGCACTGGTCAAAGAAGTGTATGTGGTGCGTATAATTTCCCAGCAGTGGTGCTGTAATGCACTCAGATGCACAATATACTGGTTAACTAGCAATAGGAAGTCATTGTTTTCTTTACAGATCAGAAACATTAACTCCTAGTGTGTCATATGAACGTGCACGTAATGTAGTAACTTAAACATATATTGCTGTTGTAAAGCAGGTGTGAAACAAGGATATTCAAGTAGAAAGCCTGCAGCTAGCTTTAGAGTCAAGAGGAAGGCCTGGAAATAGGCAACATAAATGTTTTAGGAGGTTCTGTTAATGTGAAAAATATAAATCTACATACACAAAATTCATACTTGATCTTTTTCTGCCCTTTTTTCTTTTTTATTCTTTTATTCTTTTTTTTAACATTCTGGTCTCGGAGGAGGGAAGCAAGTTACCTTTTGATAAGCTTTAATTGCTGTTCTTGTTTTTCTGTAGCTGGATTATATATGTGTATTAGAAAAAAGATAGACCTTTGCATGCTTGGTCTTGAAAGGAATTGTTTGTACCATTTCTGAGACAGAGAAGGAGAATTCCTATTTAATATTTTTAAACCAGATTAATTTCTATTACAGTTAATCTTTGAGATTATTAGTCATTGCATTATTTTGACTGACTTTAGTATATGTCATTGCTCAGTGCTGCTATTGCTGAAAGTGCCAGCTCTCAGTCTGATGACAATCTGTACTCTAAATAGTCTTAGTCATTTCAAGGTGTATGTTCATTTCCTTTTGGTAATGGGACAAACTTTCTCTGGCTCATAAACCCCTAAGCAGCTTTAATATAAAAGTAAAACTGAGGAGTCGTTTAGCCATATTATGATCTTGGTTTTGGATTTTGTTCCTTCCTTGTTGCTAAGAACTTTCAGAACAACAGATGTTTTAAATGTACAACATGAGATCTTAACCATGAAGAAAAAAAATATTCACAATCGTTGTGGTATAAAACATGTCTGGTGCTACTTTAAAATTTTACATATTGGAGTGTAAAAGACTTGTACGTAGGTTGTATCTGTGTTAAAATCCTTAATTTGCCAATTAGGATAATTTACAGAAGCCATCCATTTTTTTCCTGAGTGATCTGGGTACATGATATTTTTTTCTTTTTTATCTTAGTAAGAATTCTTGTAAGTAGGAATTCATACTTGAATTGATACTTGCAAACTTCACCTAGAAATTACTCCATCCACAAAATCCTGAACAGCTGGAAGGAGAAGGACATTATAATCTGCCATTGAAACTCAAATATTTTTGTTCACAGGGTAAATCTAGAGAATACAATTTTTATTTCTTTTTTTAAAAAGACCTCACCCAAGTGAATCCTCACTGTGAGAAAGAACAAGAGAATGATCTGTTTCCAAATTGTAAAATTGAGGACTTGAAGTCAAGTGTCTTCTTTCTTCCTATGTACTTGTTTGTGAGTTGGCAATATAACGGCTTTGCTGCGTATTCTTCCTCTCCCTGGCTGTTAGCAGCAGTCAGGGTAAGTGTAAGACTCACCCCTTATGAAATATCATTTGTGTCTTTAAAACAGGGTCCTATTGTGGCTGTAACTTTTGCGAATGGTGTGTGAAGCCGTGATGCAAAGGAAATCAGTAGAAAGTTTGCCATTGACTCCAAGAGTCTTTGGATCAGGCCTTGAGCTTTTAAGTCTGTAACTGTCATGAAAAATAAATACTGCACTTTAAGCAGCAAGCTCCAGGGTCTCCTAAAAGTAGCTTAAATAGCTCAGAGAGGAGCAGTATAATAACTCCAGCTTTCATATAGTAGGTTCTCACTAGTTTTACATCCCAGGGATACTGCTGGGACTCCCAAATCACTGGTCAACAGTGTAATGATACATGGCAAATTACCTAGGTAATGGCAGCCAGATAAATCACCTCCAGCCAGTGCTGGTTAGGCGAGGGAGGGGTGTGTTGTGTATTAACTGGAACCAATTCCCTAAAGACAAAATCAAAGGAAAAATGGACTTGAGAAAATTTTTTTAACCCAATATGATGATTAGTGGTCATTAGTGAAGATGATTTATTTTTCCTTATGGAAGGGCTAGTGAGTGACATTAGAAAAGCAAATATGAATGCTTAACTTCTTTACAGAAGTTGCTGGAAGGGATCAGAGATTTCACAGCAGAGCTATTTCACCTTCAAGACAGAATTTTTGTTTGTATTCTTCAAATAAGGCAAAACAACACGATGGAAAAATTTCAGGAAGTGTTTGATAACATCCAGGGCTGCAAACCAGACATAGTGACTTGGCATTATCATTTTTGTGAGAAAGAAAGGAAATAAACAGCAACTACTCCCAAACCTCCTAAATGTTTTGCTGGGGGTGACATGAAGTTGAAGGTCAAAGTGTTCTCAACTTGGTAGGAATGGAAGGTGCTGAATATGTCATAGGATCCTGGCAAAGAAATGTGCTGTGACTCGTCTTAGCCAGAGCACAAGCTTTTTTCAGAAACAGATCAGAAAGCTGGTTCAAGTAACAGAAAAGCGTTGTATTTTTCATACCTCTGTCCAGAAATGTAGGACTTCTAAATCACATCCGATGCTCACAGTTAGCTGTGGGAAAAGTGAATGTAGTTCAGGCTGATGCCAGTTATAATAATAATTTGAATCATCTTAGAACATTTCAAGATATTTTTCTGACACTAATGAATCATGTGCTAGCAAATTAAGTGGTTAAAGGAAGGTGTTAATGGAAGGTAGGTACATTGACGAGCATTAAGCACATCCTGTGTTAGGCAGTGTTGTACGAGCCCATGATGGTATTTTTGGAACTTCCTTTGCAGAACATTGTTGAGTGCTGGAATTATCACCTCTTTATGAAGGTACAGGCAGGGGAGAATGACTTAGCCATCTCTGTTGCAGAGTTCAAATTGTAACTGCACAATTTAAAATCTGGGCACGTGGAGACAAGCCTAGAGGCTCCCATCTTGTTCTGTTGATCATATTGCTGGTTTTATGCTGTTGTGTCTTTAGTGCATGTAAGTGTATCTATACAAGGTTTTCAAATATTTCAAATTGAGTGATTAAGGTGATGACTCACAGAATTGCTTGCATGTAGGGTGCCATCTGAGATTTACAATGAGTTATACAACACTCAAAACCCTCTGACTTAGGACTGGTATTTGTATTTTCTCAAATTAGCTTGTTTTCCTAATGTGACCTTCCCAGCTCTGGCCTTCCTGTAATGTTTCTGACAAAAAAATCCAAGACACTTATTCTTTCAGTGTTGTGGTCTGCATTCCTGACTAATTTTTTTTCCCAGTAACCTGGATACAATGTGGTAAGAGAGAAGCAGATATGATTCATCATCTACTGTAAAGTGCAGCCAAATGATACATGAATTCTAAAAACGAGTAGAGGTTTGAATGGCAGAAGGTGAGGCTGAAGCAGTCATGGAGGATTCATGCTAGGAGCAGAATACAAAGAACCTAACCTGGTGTTTGATGAGAAGAGCTTTTACCCTCTCCTTAGCTTTACACAGAAGAGTAATCTCATTGATGAATGTTAATCTTCACATATTTTTCAATATTTAGATTATAGACAGACTAATGTACTGAAAATTCTGTTAAACTCTTCCTATTGTGGCAGTGAATCCTATACGCCAGGTATATTTATGACATAGGATAAAGTGAATATTAATGTTCATAGTAATGAATTTCTACTTGTTAGCTAAATACTGTCCAAATGCTGCAGAGGGTTAGGCAGTTTTTTTAAGTATGTGGCTAGAATACAAAGAGTAATAGTAGCAATTGAATCTTATTTCCAACTTAGCTGACATTTTGAGAGGTTTTCAGTGCTTCAGGGTACTTTATTTTTCTTGGGATTACAGTTTGTTCCTGACAGCGAGAGCTGGATTGAAAGCCTGTTCTTTAAGCATCTGTAGTTTCTTTCTGTACTGAAAAATAGATTAGATGGAGGAGCCGGGATTTTCTTTTCTGAGTTCTTTGCATCTGGATAAGATTCTGTGGCTTCTGCATTTTACAGACTTTTTGTAGTTGAACTAACTGTCTTGCAAAGGTGGCCCTTCTTTCTTCCAGTGAACACACAGGAATGCTTTTTCTCTCCCTAGGAATTTGTTCTCTCATGGCCGTATTTCTAGTTCCAGACAGCTCTCATTCATCTGAGAATGACTTCTGTAGCTTCCAGATTGACTCTTCTCCTCCCTCCTCCTTTGAAGATGCTCTCTTTGCAGAAACCACCAGAAAACTGACTTTGTGAATCATGCTTCTGACCTTGCTTTTAGTCACTGGTGGAATCANTTTTTTTTTTTTTTAGATTATTTTCTTATTAACGTCTAAGTGAAAAAAACATTCTGATACTTGTATAAAAAAAGAAAAAGCAATTATTTTCAATAGAATCAATATAGTCTATTTCATCAATAGAGAATAGTCTGTTTCTTCATTTGGGATAATGTAGCTTATGCTAGAAAGAAGGTAGTGACTCTCTAAAGCCAAGAGGGCAGTCAAATGTTTCAGTTTGCCAAGGAAATCTATTTGTTTTTTTTATTTGGAGTCTCACACCATTCTTCAGTGGATAGCAACTGAGACCAAATAAAGGTCATATTTTCATTATGCTAAAATTATATTATGGTTAATATGGCTGATCAAAAAGGTTCAAGCTACACTCCCAACAAGAAGTAGCTCAATGACCAGTTGTTAGTACTAGGCTGTGTCTGCCAAAGTTTGCAACAGAACCAAATGTCAGTTGTTTGATAATGATAACTTTTCCAAGATGCCTCGTCAACCCCAATTTAAGTCTTTCCTTCTGTATAACTGAAAACAAGGATGTTCTTTCAGTGTGTTTCCTAGTTTATTTTACTGGTTTCGTTTTTCTTTTGTCAATGAGAATATACTTTCTACTGTTGTAAAGATTTTTTTTCATGTACACAAACAAACCAATGGAGCTTTCATACAGTCTGGATTGTCTAAACAGAAGAGTGCTTAAGATAAATTCAGGATGGATTAAAATTCCTGATATAATCATTAAATCATTGATAGCCTTCCAAAGGCTCAAAGAAATGCTATTATCAATGCTTTTGTGGGGGGTTAGGAATAGAAGGCTCTTGCTGAAAATATATAGTATATTATGCTGCACTTTGGGGTTCTTAAACTGAAAATTTCCCCTTAAATAGTCAGTCCACTGCAATTTTATTTAGCTGCTTTGTTTGCATGCTACTGACACCATAGTCTTGCTGAAAAAGAAGCAAAATAACTTTACAAGTCATTCAAAATGAAAGGAAATCACGGTCTAAATATTAAACATTTTTGGACAAAATATCTGATAAAACAGATGCACAACTTGTTATAATGCAACCTGCATATCAACCCAGACAGTTGGCTAAGTGTTAGAGGTATATAGCCTAAATCTGCTGAACCAAGTTACGCTGCTGCTAGTGTGTCAGACTTAGTAACCAAACGGAGCTGGGAAGAAACTATGAACTACATGTGCTTAATTGCTATGACGATGGTCATATTAAATATGACATGGTACAGTATCATTAAGATAATGCAACCTAAACTATAAAAATGAAAAACAGTGAAGGAAATTGAAGAAATACTCTAAAAACTTTAATTATCCAAATGAGGTGTCACATTTTGGAATATAGATTATGATGTATAGTCCATTGGCAAGATAAATTCCTTAAAGAAATTTCCATGTCTTAAATCTCCTTTATACCATTTGCAATGTGGGAGTTATGAAGAATAAAATAAAAGATTTAACAATAGAAAGTAGCTCTACACTATAACAACTCAAAAGGAAGGGTATCCAGGTTGGGGTCTCATGGTCTGGAGAGGGGGACGAGTAGATGAGCAGCTAACTGCTCGGATGGTTGGGCTCAGAGGGTAGTAGTGGGTCCTGCTGTACCTGGAGGCCAGTCACAAATGAGGTCTATCTGTGACTTAACGCTACTGAACATCTGTATCATCCAGCAGAAGAAGGTGATGGAGAGCGCCACATGAAATTAGGGCGACCATTTGATATCCTTAAGGTCAGGGCTGACATTGGCCCAGGCAGGCTGGAGGAAAGGGCCAATAGGAACTTTATTAATTCAGCAAGGGCAAGTGCAAAGTGCTGCAGCTGGGAAAGATTAACCCCTTACAGTGACACTGGGGAGGGACAGGCTGAGGAGCAGCTCTGTGGGAAAGGCCTGCAGAGGTTGGGCAGGTTCCTGAGCGTGAGCCCCCGGCATGCTCTAGCAGTGATGGAGACCAGCATCTGACCCCCATGGGCAGAAGCACAGCCTGTAGGTTGAGAGCACAGGTTTTCCCCCTCTACTTGGCACCTGTTAGTCCACATGTAGATACTGTGTCCAGCCTGGGGCCTCCAATATGTGAAGCAATCAATGAATTGGAGCAAGTTCAGGTGACAGGGCTGGAGCTGCTGCCCTGTGAGCAGAAGTTGAGGGACAGGATTGGTTCACCCATGCAAAATCAAAGTATGCCTGCTTAGTTAGATGCCTGCAGTAGATTCTATAATGCTAGTTATTGTTTCTTTCCAGTTTACTTTTAGATGGTTTTAGTTTCAAAGTAATTTTAATGAAAAAAAGAAGTTTAAATTGTGGTGTGGGTGTGTTCTAATAATTGATATTTATTCACTGATCTAAGCAGAGACATGATCATGGCTCTCTTAAGACATGTGAATGTGTTTGTACCAGCAGGTATACTGATAATTTTGGAATGATTGTTTTTCACTCTCTTGTTGGAATTGTTTCACTTTAAATAAATTAAGTATTAATGAGAGGGAAAGACCACAGTAAAGGGTTGTGCCATTGAGTTCTCTTAGGAAGTGGAGATTTTTGATTTCACATCCTTGCTTCAGTGAATTTTAGTTTTCCAAAGTGAAATGGTTGCAGAGAGTGAATCAAGCACCTCAGAGGAGCCAATAGAGTGATAGGTAGGAAATGCCTGGGGATCTGAGGAAATAGTAGAATCCAGCACCTGAACTGAGGACTCTCACTTTCCAAATGAGTATCATACCTGGAGGCATTTTTTTCATCCTCTATTCCCCTTTTTGAATCTGGCAAATTTGCATTTTCTATCTTAAAAAGGCTATTGAGTTCTAACCTTAACTTGATCTGTAATACAAGATCTGAGATTTTCTAATGCTACTTTTCTTTGTTTTGTTTTCTTTTAATCTGCTTCTGTGGTGATTTTCATTTCCAAGTAATTTCACAAAAAGATCTCTAATATCTTACGGATTTAGAATTTTTATTTATTTATTTAAGAAGTGAAACTTTATTCTGCAAGGCTAGTAGCTAGTGTAAGGTGGAGCAGTATCCTTGCCAAATGTAGAACATTTGTTAACAATGTTTATTATTATAATGCTAAAAGTATGTTATTACAAACTTTGTATGAATAATATTTTTGTGCAAGTTACAGCACACAACAAGGTGTGCATTGTAAAACAGCGTGTCTTTGGCTGAATGACCTAAGTGACTTGAAAAGTGGGATTTTTGTATTCATCCACACCAATGTATTCATTCCGTTAATTTTTTCCAAAACTACTTTCTTTTGAATGGCGAGAGAGATTAAAAAGGGAAAAGTGATTCTGTATGATCTCATTGTGATGGAAAGAACTTCAAGCTCATGACTGGACTGTAATTTATAATCTGTTCCCATTTTATTTTTTCAAGGCAGCTATATGTTTTGAGTATATTGTAGTTTAAGATGGAAACAATACTGCTTTGTCATCTTAAAGGGACTTATCTTCAGTGATGTGTTGAAAAACATTAGTGTTACACATCCTGTCTATTTTCAACTCATACAGTTCCACAGAGTTTAAAAAACAAAAAAAAAGTAGGCTGTTGATCAAGGTTAGTTCATTCATAATGTAGCAAAGAAACAGCTACTACTACTACAGTCTACACTGTGATTAATTCATCTTTCAGCTCCAGGTAAGCTTCAGAAAAAGAAATATGAACTAGCCAAATCAACAACTTTTCACAATTACCGTTTCAAAGTTGCATGTGTGATCGGTGCTGCTTAGGCTTTAGTGTATGCAGAAAAGCAGGATAGGATGAAACATCATCCCACTCTAAGGTGGGTGTCTTACATAAGCCAATGGATTACTCTCTAGTTGTAGATTCCTTTCTCCATTATCTGTCAAAGGAGTCTATTTTATTATAGTAAAGTGGTTGTCTAATTTTTGCACAATTACCGTTAGGTGAGTTGGATCCTACATCTGCCCCCTCCCCATGTAATGAACTCAATTGCTAGATAAAGCTGAAGCTGGTAACAAATGAAACATTAACATTATTAGTGTGTCGTGTACTATAATGGTGTAGTACTTTGAAAGAAATAGTGCCTTTACTAAAAAGCTGGAAACTCACTGCATGTAAAATCCATGCCATTCTACTGAAGTCAATGGACTTGTGCTGATTTTAAGTGAGCTGAAGGTCTGGCTTGTATGCTGGAGCTAGTGTGGAGGAACTTTTGGGTTTACCTTTTACTTTCTTAGTGTCTCAAAACCACACTGCACTACCATATATTTGTGTCAGTTACTTTTTAGAGTTGGCATTTATTAATTGCTCACAAAGCACGTAAAAGGTTTGGTAATTGATTGTTTGACCCAGAAATAACTAAATGAAAATACAAAGCAGTTTTTGCCATCTGAGTGTTGGCAGGAAACCAAAACGTTTAGTTCTAATATATACCTCAAATAAAATTTGACATACAACTATGCAATGTATAGAGAGGTATGTTTCACTAATACTGTACTGGCATAACAGAGGGCAAATTTCTGCTCTCCATTAAATGGAATTCCATTTCCTGATATCATTAATGTGAAAGGAGAATTTGACCTCCATCCTCTTAAGCCACCCTGTCTTTATTATTGATAAGCTGGTGGTTGTCTTGGTCTACTGTACTGGTCTAGACTTTAGGCTTAAAATTGAAATAGGGAAACATTAATGAGCATCAAGCACTGCAGTACGTCAGTGCTGTTTAGTCAATTCACATTTACTAGCATCAGCAAATATGATGGCGTGCACTGAAATGAAACCATCAGGTTCTTAAACAGAATGGTTCCTTTCTTGAGTTCAAGAAAAAGTTTAAACCACTGGATAAAATTATGTGCCAATTATGTATAAACTTTTTTACCACTAGCATAAAGGAAGCCGTAATTCTGTAGACTTACATTTTATTGAGTTCATCTGTTTTTGTTTATAAATAGAATATAAGAAAAAGAAATCTGTGCTGGTGGACAGTGAAATAATGCAGCTTCTATACACTTGCAGTGCAATGAACCAGAACCCATGGTTTCGCTCTTTGACAGGTTAAAAGAAGACTCAGAAAAGGCAAATCTACTTTAAGAATGTCAGTTTTGAATAACGTAGTTGTTAGTGTCAGTCTTGAGTATTATAGCTAATAATCAGCCTGGTGATTTTTAACGGCATATTCAAGCTTCGCCTGGAAAGAGGAAATTTGGAAGGAAGACAATTATTTTAACAATTCTTCAGAGAAGAATTTAGACCAAGCCTATAAAACTCCATATTTGGGGCATAGTTTTTTTAATAGCCTCAAAAATTCCTAAGGATCTAATTTCACTGTTTAGAATGTTTAAACTTGTCCTTTTGTGTGGAGCCTTTTAAAATTAAATACAACTTCAATCTAAAAAATGGGGAGATGCAGGATATTTAGTACATAGAAGAATACTTAAGCTGGAACAATAAACCAAGAGATCCAGAAAGTACTGTGGTTAAAATTCTGCTGTTGCATCTAGCTTGGACATTTACTGGCTGGAACAGAGGAATATTTTTTATTTAAGATAGATAGGCTTGTTGATGCTAACTTCTTGAGAATGATAAATATATAAACTGTTAAATCTCACTTCTATTTGCTACTCAACAGTAATCTTACATTACATCAAGGTCTTAAAATTAATCACTAGAATAAATCATAATTAGGGTAGCAGCTGGCATAAACGGGAATGAAGTATTTAATACACCTGTCACTAATGAAGAATTAATTTCTCTAAAGTATATTAATCTAAGAATGAACATATAGCTTGCTAATTGAATTTATGGTTTATGGCGTACAGGATAAATATATTCTAAAGTATCCCCTTAGATCCCTTTAGTAGTAATTAGGACTGTAACGATAGCCTTGTGGTATTTTCATTGCATCATTAAAATGAAATGATTAGTTAAGTAGTCTTGTACCAGAGCCACATCAAAGGGGTACAGTTAACTTAAAACAGGGAGTTTTTCTTCTTCAAAGAATTAGTAAATCCCTGACCAAAAATGTTGCTTTTATGCATGTGTGTAGATACGTGTATTAATTACATAGAATCTGGAAAAATATATTACTGATACTAAACATCAAAAATAAATAGCATTCATCTTAAAATAAGAAGTATATAATGTGTAACTCCCCTGTAAAATCCCAGAACATCTTCCTTGATAGATGCAGATTTCAGAAAATTTCAGCAAAATCATAGTATTTGGCTAGTAGCTAAAACAGCGGCAATATTTTCAGGTTTTTATTGTGAGATGGTCTGGGTTTCAGTGAACATGTCTGAAGACAGTAAGTGTCTTAGAGTTGGGCCATTAAGTTCTCTGTGGTAATTTCAGTCTGAACTATGGTCATCATCTTGTTGACAGCAAGTGATGTGTTTTTTAGCTTCGTGGTGCAGAGTGAACAGTAAGTGTCCAATTTTATTTTTGTGAATGTAGGATAATTGTGTTTTAATTCAGTTTGCCCAAAACCTGTTATCTTATGATGTGCATAAGTTCCTCAACAATGTTTTCTCTGAATCCAATCAAAAACTTAAATCCTAAAACCATTCCTTTGTTGGAGTTTTTATGACACCACTATTACATTGCAATTTAAGACTTTACTTGGCATAAGAAGCAGTAAAACTTCTGTGGAGTCAAGTGCGGCTGGGGGAGATACTTTCAGACAAAATACAGACACATTTTGCCACTTAATGTTAACTCACAGCAAAGCATGAGGGATTTTCTTGAATATTGTTTACATGTATGTCCAAGCAAAAAATCAATGTGAATTCAGCATAGGAAGTTTTACTCTGGTGCTGGTGGCACCAGCAGTGGCAATGAGGTGGCTTAAGCCAGTGGTCCCAAACAGCACTGGGAACCTTTGGCAGGCTTGTAGCTTGTCATTGGTGCCACATCTTCACAGAGATGCCCATCAAAACTCGCTTACGCCTTCACTCACACCAAATTTTGAAAACACAGCCTCATAAGGTTGTGAAGAGTGAGCTAAGATCAGGCCCAGTCCCAAGGGAAACGCAAATGACCTTGTTAATGAGAAGTTTCTTCAAAGGAACATGCAGCTTTCTCATAATTTTCTCTTTGGAGTAGAAATACCCTAAAGATGCTAAATTTTGGCTTCCCACTCAGCCCAAAAGTAGTAATGCTACTTAGGCAAAACTCTCAAAAGATGTGTCCAATAAAAATGCCTTACTTTCTCAGATTGCCTTTCAGTGACTTAACAGAGATTTAGATGACCTAACCTACATGAACAGTATAGGTCTGTTTGCTTCTCTGTAGTGTTCAAAATTGTTCTTCTAATAGCTGTCATAAATTACATGTACCTGTTCTGTGCCCAAAAGGCTGTCTAACAGCAAGAGTCTAGTAGAGTTAGGGTCAGTCTGGTTATTTCTCCTTTTTCCATGCCTCGTGACCAGCAGGTGGGGCATAAGGAAATATAGGAGTCATTATCCATGCCCTTGGAACACCTGAGATCTCCTTTGCAAAGGTGAGTCACCTGTTTGCTGCAGAAAATAATTTTTAATGATTGTTTTTCAGCACCAGGGTGCCAATGAGCAACTTTTAAAAGGTCAGAATGACTGCCTGTATTTCACTTCCATGGGAAATCCATCAGGCAATAATTTAACCTATATGCCCCTACATATACGAATGCAAGTTCCATATTCTATTACAAATCTGTCATCTTCTTTGTATTTCCCCAGTCTTTTTGACTCATCAACTGTGTTTTCTTTAAAACTGGCCTGCGTAATTCTCTGTGGAGACAGAGGAAAGGAAAATGATTGCAGTGAATTGTTTCCAGAGTGCTTGTGTATATAGGGATGCTTTAGAATTAAGATTGAGAAATAAAGCACATAAGCCAAAATTGGATGGATGTATTTGTGGAGGATCTCCTTCTGGAATTAAGGTGATGGTAGAGTGTACCACTGAGGTGATAAAAATTTTCCCCTAACAAGGTGTAGGGGAATGTTATTTGATGTGTTCGTCTTTGAAACTTTTCGCTTAATCACTTTAACTTTACTGAATGAACCCAGATGCATGTGTCTAACCTGGTCAGTGGATCACTGCTCCACTTCTGTGGCGGCAACGTGAGGTTTATTTGAGGCTTGGTTTCACCATGTGAACAGAATAGGAAGATTGTATTCTCCTATTTTAATAAAAAAACCCAACCAAACAACTTTTACTTCAAAAGTGAAAGTGGCATGTGAAGACAGTTACACAGCTCCCATTGTCACTGTGTGAAATATACATGGTATTCCATAGCACTATGTAGATTTACTAGTTTAGACTTCTGCAATCTCAGAATCGTTCTCATTTTGCATTGTGAAACTACTGTGAGAAAAGTCTGGACTCTTACTAAATGAAGTGTCATTCATGAGAAGCTATCCTCAGACTTTCCAGGAAGCATAAAATGTAAAATGGCTTCCCCCCAAGTACCACTGAATCAATAACCAGTGCTGTAAGAAAACATGGCTACTCTAATGTAAGTGCCCATCTTTAAAGGATGCATTACTGGGGTTTTTTTTTTAACTTTTTACTGTGCTGTCCCATTTTTAGTTAGTGAAAAAATAGTTCTACAAAAATATGTATTATTTCCTGCTTTACGTTCTGAAGCAGAATTAGTAAGGCTGGAGAGAAAACATAAAAAAATGGTAGTTGCTGTTTTTTAAAATTTGGTGTATGAAGCCAAATATATAACAACAATGCATTTTAACAATTTTGTCTGGATGCAGTTGTTTCTTCACCCATGATAACTTTTTTTATTGCTATTTTAGGTTAACCAAAAGTCTATGAAAGCATAAACTCATTAATAGAGTTTTTTGGAAATAGGAAAATTAGAACATAGGAAAACTGGAAATAAAAAATAGATATATTAGAAGTCTATTTGGAGGGTTTTTTTTCTGTTAATCTCATAGTTACTCTGCTGGTTTTTAAAAAAACATGCCTAAAATCTTATCATAAAATTCTTATTCAAGTCTATTTATCAAACTCTGGGTTTTAGTTACAAATTTGATTTGGATAATCCAGAGAAAATGTGACATCGGCCTGACAGGTGTATTGTTCTAAAAGACAGTGCTACATTGCTTCACAATTTGCAGCTTACTTAGTCTTTGTGCATGTAATAAGAAGCGTGTAGCAGACTGCAGAACTATGTAATTTTGCAGTGCCCAGACAACGTGATCTTATCAGAATGTGATTATCCATACTGTCAAGATTGTAGATATCAACAGTAGCTGTATTTTCCTGTGAAAGACTGGAAGGGGCACTATGTTCACAAAAGCATCTTTGGTATTTTCAAGATGGCCAGAGTTCATTTAAAATAAACCATTTAAGTTCATATTCTGTTTAATAATATTGTTGATTTCTGTTGCTGATATTCTTGGACAATATTAATTTTTAAGAAAACTGATTACGTGTCCTATACAGGCATCGGGAAAAAATGTTTCTGGTGTCTTTATCACCAAAGATTGGATAAAGGTGGTTACGTTTAGTCACTTTCAGTTTTCCTCCCATTATTTTAAAAGTGAGGAGATATTGTAAACTTTATTTAGCATACATAGTTTCCTGATTCTTGAAGACCTTGTAGTCATTTTAAAGTTTAATTAAACCGATCTGAATCTGCAGAATTTTTTCCTGTTAACGCTCATGTAGTTGTTATCAAAGATGAATCCATTTGAAAAGAATCCTTTCCTAGTTCTGCAGCAGCCTTTGCTACACAAGGGGAAAACCTCAGTACCCTTTCCTGTAAGCCACAATAGCTCAAATTATTAGTATTCGCTACATGCATTATGTTTCCACTGAACATTTCTCCCTTGTCCTTTACGTTTGGTTTTAGTGTCCCTCTCCATTTTCTGTGTATAATGTTCATTCTTGTCTAAGTGCAGGAAGAACCAATTATTGTTATAGTATTTCAGTTAGGTGACATTGTATATCGAGGTATATTAGGCATTTAGGAAATACCACAGATAGATGGTTGATGGCTTGCCTGCTCTGGCATTTCATTCTTCCAAGTTATAGACAGTCTGGCCACCTTTACTTATGCCTGTGATCTTTGGGAAGCTTCTATCTTTAGTCCAGGTATGACTAACAATCTTCACAGGCATTTCAGACAGATCTGTTTAATGCAGACTTTTAAGATAGCTGCATGTTTGTGTTCTCTGTTCAAATAATAAAGTCTTATTAAGCTTATATAAGAACTTAGCCACAGAGATACTTAAGGATTAATTAGGATTAGTGTTTTTTCACACAGTTTTGACTTGTAAATTACTATACTTTTTCTAAAAGAGCTGCAGAAATGTAATGGAAATTTGTTTTTTTCAAGGCCTTTAGAAGTAGACCATTGATTATAAATTTAAGACACTTATTTTCAAGTATTATTAATTGTCCTTCCTGAAGTGACAATTAATAGAATTCTCATAACAATCTTCATCTGTAAACCTCACATTTTTCATATATTCTTTCCCTTCTTGTTCTTTCTGCCCTTTCCTTGACTGTTACGGTCTTCTCTTCATCATCGCTTGCTCTCCATCATCTCTCCTGGTTAAAATTATACAAATGTCTTTATATCTTTTTGTAAGATAAATTTTTTTCCCCTGTCTCTCTGAGCATCTCTATTCTTCTCTCTCTTTCCACATCACATGCAGTCTCTTGGTCCTCAGCTATCAAGGATCCCATTGCTTTGCTTCATTCTTTCAGGCTGCTGTCACTTTCTGAGGTACCCTGTTCTGGTGTATACAGTCCTTCTCCAGTCTTATTTTCTTTCTGTGTGTTTAATGCTCCAGGCCTGAGACAATCCTTCAAGAATCCTTTTTTCCAAATTCCTTCTAAAGCTTCTCTTCAGAAACAGGAGCACATCTTTTCATTAACTACTCCTCTGTGCATTTTCTTATGTCTCACAGATTGCTTTTTGGCAAACTGATTCCAGTTAATAGTGCCTAAATTATTGATGATGTTACTAGTTCTCAATTTTATGTCTTGCAAAATCTGATGCTTCAGTAAGACCTTCAGCTCTTGAACACAACAGATTTGAAAAGTATGTCAACTTCCATGTTAGACCTATTTTTTTCCTAGAAATTGTGGTTGTGGAAAGATTTGCATTAAAAACTCAGGAAGGAGAAAGCAGAAGTAAAACACCCTAATACTATTTTTTAACGTTTTTATTGTTGAAGTTTATGTAATGAATTTTGGAGCCTGACTAGTTTTGAATTTGGGGGATTTGAAAAACTGTCTTTTGTCAAAGTTTCTTATATTAAGAGATGCTTAATAGTTAAACTCTGCATTTTTGGTGGTTTCATATGAAAATGAGATCTATTTCAGAAAGCTATCTTTTTGCCAAACATAAGTTTTGTGTTATCAGTACAGAGGTACCTGGATGAACTTTAGTGGTTTTGATATGCATGTGGTCAAACTACTTGATCTAACGTTCCCTTCTGGCTTCAACCCCTGTGGAGTTTATAACGAGTATACAAGCCTTTTTTCTTGAGCAGTACGGTTTTATTTTTGCAACTCAGTCATGAAGATGAGTCTTTGCAGTTTCCATTTTTCGCACCTTATCTTTCTCAGGAGTTTGGCTTTGCTTGTCTGATTCCAAATATTTACAGTTACATTAATTTGGAGGGGGAAAAGGGAGGTGAAGAGAACAAATGTTAGTATTTGTATTTCTTTTTACATAGGGATTGTGAGTTTTGGCTGTAGGCTTTAACTGGTACCCCACTCATTTGTGGGGAAAGGAGGGATGGATCCTCCATATCCTGCATTTATGAAATCAGAGGAGATGCTTTCCAATCCCATGCTGGCTAAGGATACTCTATTTCTTTGAAAAATCGCAGGGGAAAGAGAGCATCCAATTGTCTGTGCCAGATACAGTGTTGTCTTGGACAACATGTGACCAGCCATATTTAAGCAGTCCACAGACTCTAGTAAATTAGCATCTCTGGATGTTGTAGCAAATCTTGAAATTTTCCTCTTTTATCAGCCAAAATTTCTGGCCTGAAGGATCAGCTAAACTTGTTCCTCTCAGTAATCATGTCACCTTTTAACATGCAAAAGCAACTATCTTCATTCAAAGATTTATGACATAAAATAAAATGGTTTCGCTGTATTAAAAACTTCATGCGAGTGAATATTCAGCTCATGATATCAAGAACTGTAATTCACAATCTAATTTAGAAAATGAGGAAATTATGCTGCAATAAAGTGTGCTTTATTCACAAGATGTTTTAAGCTTATTATATTTTTCTGAATATATGTTCTCTGGAGTCTATACAGATAGCCCTTTTTTAACCTCTAAATATAGTACAACGGTAACACAGAGCATTTCATCCAGGGTACAAGTAATCTAGCAACAAAAATGCCTGTGTTACAAGGTTTGAGTTCAAATGTTCAAGGGTAGAATTGGCTGTAATGGTATATCTGTGAAAAAAATAAGCCTGTGGTGAAGTTGGAACCCCAGTGCCAAAGCACAACATATAATTGGGCCTAATTTTTTCCATATGTATCAACAAAAACAGTCTTTGCTTCCATGAGAGATGAAAGCTTCCCTTTCTGTCATATTTTTATTTTGTATATAATTCCTAACTCTTTATAATTTCATAGGCTTTTTAGAAAAACATGCCTAGATTTAGGGAGAGATGAGCTGTCACCCTGGATCTGAGTTTATATTTCTAATAGAAAAGCCTTTTTTGGTGGGGAAGGGAAAACACGACTATTTCCCCTCCCCTGCCAAAAGGGCTACTATGTTAAAATCCTTGTACGGTGCCTGTGAACTATCCAAGCTGGCGTGGAACAATCCATTTGTGAATTGATTTAAATACCTCGTTTAAAATAAATAATCTAGTGGAATTAGTGTAATAAATCTTCATAGAAAAAGCTTGCTATTTATATAAGATCGAAGAAGTGTTAAATACATTTCTGTTCTGTTGACAGTGCGTGGTGGTGTTTTTCCCCTCCTTTCAGTTTTATGCTAAGTCCTAAATAAAAGATGCATATTTCTTATGCATTTGTTCTGTTGTTTAATGTGGCATCTTTCCAAGTAATCTCTCTTCCTCCTGTCTATAAATTCAACTAATATGTATCTGAATTCTGTAGAAGACCGATAGCATAAATTATATTTCACCGATATGACGTTATGTTATTTTACGTCCTGTGAATGCATCGTTATCAGGATGTTGGAGATATTTTCTGCATTGCATTGTAGCTCCTATAGCAAGTTAAAAGGTTTATGCATTTAGTAAAGGATTAAAACAAGCGTTGCTATCTACCGCTGACACTTGTGCATGCTCATAGACACAGGCGGGCACACAGATGTTTGTGCGCCTTCTGATACGACACAGAGCCGGTCGGACTGCCAGGCAGAGCATCCCAAGCCTCTTGCAGGCGATGTTGATGCCATGGCTACTAGATCCAAGTGCTTTGCCATATGCATAGGTAATCTCTTGCCACACCAGTCTGCTGTTCCTCTTTGTGTGGTGGCAGCCACTGAGACTGCAAGCGTTTGATGATGTTCAGAAGGCAGTTAGTTAGTGCTCAGCATGCTGCTTGAACAGCCTTTTTGTGTGTCTTCTAAGGAAGAAAAAAAAAAAAAAAAAAGACAGACTTCATGGAAATGTCTCGCAGGATTCCAGTGGTACCTTGCTGGTTTACTAGTTCACCTCACTTCAACTCCGGTTACCTCTAGAATTTGTTGTGTAATTTATCCCTTCCCTAACTGATTCTGTGCAAGTGAAGGGATTTATTTTTTTCCTGGCCTTACATCTATACAGAGTTTAAAACATTTTGTGCTAGATGTGGTTATTTTGCTAGGGGCCATGGATCCCCACTGATGTATTTTTGTAGAAACAGTCTTATACATCTTTGCTCCTCATTAAGAGACTCCAGGAAAAGCCACCAGCTCAGAAGAATGAAGCAAAGAAATCTTTTCTGCCTTGTTCTCATTTCAGGTCAGCCAGAGAAACATTTGCTTGGACACTAGGTGACCCCAAAACCCAGGACCCTCCTGTAGCAGCAGAAATCCTTCTAGATTTCTTCCCAAGGATTTCTTGGCATTTTAATGTAGGTCAGCCACCTTAGAAACAGGAGCTGCTACTTACGGTGTTGACAGCCCCCTGTACCCGCCTTCCTTCTTCAGTAGTCTGCCCCTGGCACTTTATTTTTTTTATTTATTTTACTTTTTCAAGCCTTGGGTTGGTTCTGCTTACCTTTACTGCATCAATTCCCCATACATACCATGCAGACCTCTAAAATCCCCATGCTTCTGCCTTCTGCTCCAAGCGCTGGGATGTCAGAAGCCAGGAGCCTGACCTGTGTGCCCACCTTGGGCTCAGGTCAAACACACTACTGACCTGCTCATAGCACCTCTCCTGAAATCCCCTGCTGGTCCAAGACCCCTTCTAACAACTAGCAACCATATTCCTCCCACTCAGTTATGTCTCATGAAATGTAGCTATCCCTTCCTTTATTGACAGCCACGGGTTTTATTTGCCTCCATTAACTACTGTCTCCCGCCTGAATCGCCTGCGTTTGCCCTCTCACTTCACTGCTTTCACACTGTCCTTTCAGACTTTCGGCTCTACTTGTGCTTTTCCTGCAGTGGTTCCTCTCTAGCTGTCTCTCGCTTGTCTTCCTATTTTGGCAGTATGTTTTTGTTCCAGCCTCTCTGAGCTGCCTCTTCATAAACTCCATCATTTCGGACTCCTTTTACCTTTTCAAACAGGATGTCTTAAGCCAAAATTTTAGGAGTGTAATTCTGGCCCTGCTCAAGTCAACTGGCTGAGGATTTTGCCATCTATCTCTTTGTGCAGTTTTTTCCCATGTGTTCGGGCACTATTTGCATATATAATTGTTACATATGGATCTGTCTCATAAAAGAAAAATAAGCTGAACTTACTCCAGTCTCTGTATAGTCAGATGATTGATATATGACCAGTATAGACTAACAAAAAGAACATTCTCCGATGTGCATATTGCTTTGATTACTGAGGTTTTCAGAATGTCCAAGCGCTGTACAAAATGAATAACAAACATCAGATGTTTGAAAAGTTAACTCAGTAGAAGTCAAGGAAATAATGCTTAGTAGCAACTTGTTACAAAGAGTTAATATTTTTCTATTAATGGAAAATGACAAAAAGATGCCCTTAGGCCAGCTCAGTATTTGTATTAGTAAGTGACCAAAACTGTGTGTCAAGGCACTCACACACATACTAATCACTTGCATTTGTAACTGCTTCCTCCATCTTCCTGGCAAAACATCAGCATTAGGAAATTGTGACTAATGGAAACAAGAAAGAACATTGAAACACTTATCTTAATAGGCACTGTATCAGTACAATCTTTATAGGTGCCAAAGAAAAAGTAAAATACAGTTTGATTAACCTAAATAAGATAGAGTGTGAATTAAGCAGGCAGTTCCTGTGAAATGTAAGTGAAAGTGACCAAAAAAGCTCCCACAGAGTTTGCTTTTTATTACTTATTATTTTTTATTGCATTTGTTAGGAACATGAACAGTGTTATGTACTCATTCCTTCAACACAGAATCAGTTTTGTGCACATACAGGCATGAAAGAAAGGCAAGTCTACACTGTTCATCTGTTTTGATTTTTGGATATTTTTACTCCTTTTAAAATCTAATATTTCTGGATAAAATTTACATCCTTTGTTCCCTTGTTTNTGGGGGGGGGGGGGGCGTGTGTGTTTTTGTTTTGAATAATGAGTTATGGCGTCTGATTGTATAAGAATTGCTCTATTGTTTGGACAGTATGACAGTCTCTTGTGTTTTAAGGATTTTTTTTTCAGGAAAAGGGCTTTTGAGAATGGCAGCATTTCAAGGTTATGAAACTGCTGCTGATGGTAATGGTTCTGTGATAATTAAACTGTCCACAGTCTCTTTTTTTTTATGAAACTGAGACAAGGGTAGTTGTGATTTCATCAAAGGCTTTATTTGAGCTCTGGCAGCTGGCAAGGCAGAGCCCTCAGCAGACTGAGTACCATCCTGAAGAGTTTTCACCTACATTTCCTTCATCAGCTGCATATTCATCGCATTTCATCTTTGCCCGTCTTGTAAGACTAGTCGACTTCTTGGTGTTCTTTGTTGACAGAATAGCCAATTTGTCCTCTTACTAGTAATGTATTAAAATTGGTTTTGTGGCTTCTTAAGCCAAAGGTAGGGACCACATTCTCCTTAGGAGTTTCATTCTGTGCATGACCATTTGTGTAAGAAAGCACAGTAAACTAAATGTGCCCTAAAATTATAAAATATATCATGTCCCT
Organism: Chionis minor; assembly: GCA_013398295.1. Taxonomy (NCBI): domain Eukaryota; kingdom Metazoa; phylum Chordata; class Aves; order Charadriiformes; family Chionidae; genus Chionis; species Chionis minor. The sequence goes on along the minus strand of VZSF01001160.1, from coordinate 615,337 downwards.
GCATTAAAAATAAAAAAGGTTTTCTTCTCTTATTTTAAATAATGTACATCATTTTCTGAAGACGCGTACAAAACCCTATGTGTCTATCTTTATGCAATTGTGTAATTCTCTTTAAGGCTTTAGAACCGGTCAAGAGCTTAAAGTTAAGGGCAATCACAGATTCTCATAGCTGGAGGAACACTGAGGGGGCTTCACAGCTGCTTTTGCGTGTGTGATTGTGCCATGTAGGCAAGAGATTATTTACTGTTTTCTGGAAAAGCGTTCCTGTAAATTGAGTCTCTAGAGATTCATGGGAGCAGAGCTAAAGCCTGGCACATAAACTTCGTTCAGATCAGCGGTGACATACTGTTGTTGACCCAGTACATTTATTTACCACTCATCTGGTACCCTCCCTCATGTTAGTAGCGTTGGACTTCTGGGTACCCAGAACCTCATGGGAGAAGGTCCTTCTACTGAGGATTTTGCTCAGCTCTCGTTTTGTCCCTCTTTATGTTTTTTCATTCAACATTGTCTATTAACACAGTCTGATTAGATCTGGATTTAAGATGGAGATCCAACAGACAGAAGGTGAAATCCAATTTAAAATTTACTTACGGTGTCATGGTTGTAACACACTTGATAATGGAGGTAACTGGACAGCTGTCGGTTAAACTAAGTGTATTCTTTGGTAGCTGTATGGTCTCTATTGAGTTGTATGTGTTATGTTTGGGATGGGATTCTCTTGCGGTGGGTACCACACAACTACTGCCCATTCTTGGGTTTGGAAAGAGCTGACCCTTCTTCCCTAGCAGAGGAAACTGAGTCTGCTGAGAGCTAGCTCAGAGGCGAAGACTGGCAATTCAGAGCTATGTTAAGAAAAGAAGTGGTCGTAAGTAGAAAGTAAATCTGGATAAATTCCACTTCTACTGAAGAAAAAAGGTTAAAATGAGGGTGGCATTTGTACTATGAGAATTATTTTGAAGAATTTGGGTGAAAGGTAAAACAGTTGTGGAAGACGAAGGGATTAATACACAGAGAACAGTGTGATTCAGAGTTTGGGTAACTAGGGAACGTGGGAGTCGGTAAACGCTCAGTAGAGCTTAATAGGTGAATTGTAAGATATTAAAAACTAAGAGATTGAGAAAGTAGGAAGTCGACAAATACTGGCAAACAACGAGCAAGACAAAAGGTCTTTAAGGCTATTTGAGATAAAGGTCTAAAGTGTTTGTGAGTACAGCACTAGATGCATAGTACTTATTTCTGGGTTAATTCTGACAACTCACTAGCTGTGGCCCTTTACAGAAGTCCTTTACTGTGGAATTACATGAGATGATTTAGCTGGTCCAGGATTACTCCTTGTTGGAAAGAGGAAATTGTTCTTTCTTCCTCCTGCTCCTTCCTTCCAACTCTGGAGCCTAAGACAGAGGTTAGGGTGGGAGCACAAAAGCTTGATGCCATTGTGTATTAGGGACTCCTCAGAGCAGCTGTCTTGCCTGTCTCTACACTGCGGCTGCAGTTTTACAATTACCTGAATTGTATTTAAGTTCTGTCTCCCACTGAAAGGAGCAGGAGCTGTGCTTGCCTCTCAGCCGTGTGGTTTCCCTGCCTTGTGGTGACACTACCAGCGCCTGCACCGTGGGACGGTCAACTGAGCCGAGAGACAGTTAGCAACCTGACAAAAGAAAAGAGGTCTCTTTTCAGCTGGATCTGTTCCCTGATTTGGCTGTGTAAGTCCTGTTTGCAAGGACCCAAGAGGAGGGAGGAGGAGGAAGGGTGGGCCTTTGTTCTGGGCTGCAGCCCGTACTTAGATGAGCTTCAGCCAAGGGTGAAGCCATGCCCATAGGCTTTTCTGGTCCCTGCTGCATTAACTTCTGGTTCTGCAATGTGGATATAGTCTTACTTGCCCATAGGGAAGAGAACTGTAAATAGGCGATTCACAGAGACACGGTAAAACTTAACGTAAAGTGTTAAGTTCTTCAAGCTTTTTGGATGGAAGGCGTTGTATAAATACTGTTCGTATTAAACTGCAAAAAACACTGTTTAAAATTTTAGGAATAGCTGTGGGAAATAATTTTAGGTTTGCGTAAGGAATGTATGTTACTTTAAAAGAGGGAAAAATAAATAAAGAAAAGTTACAGCAGAGGAAAGGACAGCTAGAATAATGCAGTAGTACAGGGGTTTCAGATACGCAAAATAACTAGGTCCGAGTTCTTTAGGAAAGAAGGGGATCCTACTAAAGTAAGAGGGATTCCACTTAAAATGTGTGTAATTGTTAAGGGATCTGAAAGAGTCAGTCTCTAAAGGTTTTTTGAACTAGAGTCTGGGGCAGAAGAAAAGGAGTTATGGACACAATTTGAGAAGTGCCAGGTATGCAAGGAATGGAGGAGGAATTGCTGTTTTACAAAGATGGCCATTAATATTGTACAGCTTCCAGAAAGAAGACGACAGAGAAGCAACTGACAGAGTTTTCAAAAAAGAGATGGATAGGCATTTGAGAGAAAATATGCAGTGAACATGTGCAGACTTAAATGAGAGGAATGTCCTAGGTGAGGTTTTAGCTTCTCTGACTGAATGGAAATCTCTCTGTGGATGGTTCCTGGTCCGTGGTGGTGGTAGGCAACACAGAAAATTGTGCCAGACTCTGGCAGAGGCAGTTTACCAGGAAAGTTGCAGCATGTTGTTTTTTGGGGTGTGTGCTCTAGTACTGTCACTGAACTTCACCTTTATGGTTGCATTGAAGTAGAACTCACTGCATGTTAATTAGTCTCTCAGCTGGTGGGTGTTTATTTGCTCGCTGAATCGCACTTTCATATTTGAGCAACATTTGATGTGTTACACTCTTCTTGCCTCGTGCAAGGCATTATTTTGGTTGATGTTATTGTGCTCTCTCAAAAGAGAATCCTATGTGTTTTTAGTCAAACCAAGCATATATTTTTATAGGCAGATGGCAATTATAGTGAATATATATATAGGGCAAAGATTGAGACTTCCTTCCTTTTGACCACAGCCTTCTCTGTTCCTGTATAGTTACCTCATAACATTAAAGTAGTCATAAGCAGTCATGCATGCTCAAGGTTAAAAATGGTCTCTCACAGTGGTGTTATACAACCTGTAACTAGATGCCAAACCCCCAAAGTGCACTGAATCAATAAAAATTCCTTTTGGTCTTCATTGAATAAAGTCATACTGAAGTGGAGTAGCCATACCGTTTTATGTACCCACATCCCTCAGTACTCTTTTGCAGGTGACAGAGTTGCAGAATTCCTCCCCTCAGTTCCAGACTGCGAAGGAAATAAATGATGATGGGCAATTCTTGAAAGAACTGAAAGCTCCGTTCATGCAGTTTTTCTGTTTAGGATATTTATTCATATTGTTTTGATTTGGAAACTAAGCTGGGAATTTCATGAGAACAAGCATTTTCATGAGTTTTCTGGGATTTAATTACCCCCTTTGATATAAGTTTTACATGTTGTTACATGATTTTAATAATACTCTGTGTTTATGCTTTTTAGAAATGCATTTCTTATGTACTCTAGCTATGTGTCATGTAAAACGGCTGCTCTCTGTTTGCATGGTAACAGAGTACTTTGCTTATACTCTTGATGTTTTTTTATTTGTTAATTTATTTTTTTTTAAGAAATAAGATCTCTGAGTGTCCTACTGTGGTCATACAAACAACTTTATGATTCCAAAGACAGTCATGGAGAGGGAGGAGAAAGTCCCGTCTCTCCAAGCTATAGTTTCGCATCCGAAAGCAATTGTTTCTCCTGTGTGTAGAATCAAGATGATGGTACTTACAGCTTGCATTTTCATTTCAGCTTTTTGTTGTTGCTCCATATAGGTAGAGACTGGAGCTAACTCTCCAATAACACCTGCTAATTCTGTAACTGTAGATTCACTGAAGATCTGACACCTGGTTATTTTTTATCTAATAAATTTGTGTAATGGATCATGGATAAAAGACGGCTATGATCTTCAGGAGCAGTGAGTTTTGAAATATTGAGAGTGCCGTTTTAAGTAGATGTGAAGTTCAGAGGCAGAAAATGAATAAGGCATTAGTATGCTTTGTCTTGTGTAGTTATAAATTGGTTATTCCAATTGAAGGTGAAGTCAAGTATTGTAAAGGTCTTAACAATGAAAACAAAAATAAAAAATAGGGTAACTGAAACTGCAAAAAAATTTTGCTTTGAGGGGAGATTTATGTAGGTTTTTAGTTTTTCCAAATTGCTTCACCCATCCTTAGAAACACTAATAGTACTTTGGATTTCTATAGCACCTTTCATCTGAGAACCTCAAAGCACTTTACAGGCATTAATTTAATTAAGTTTCACAGCACTCCTGTGAGCTAAGTAATGTTTAAATAAGGATCACTTCACCCAGCACTGAAACGGAGCCACCCCTGGGGTGGAATGCAGTAAGTATTTAATAGTACATAACAACACCACACAACAGTTCAGGAGACAGCGTGAAGAAAATACTGTATCCCACTGAGATGGCAGGGTGAATCGTGTTAGACAGCGTATCTGTTTGTTTGTTACGTTCCTTCTTAGTTGTAGGTTAAATGCCACCATCTTTTTGATGACAGTGAGGGCCTATGAACTTGCTTTTAGGTCCCCCCAAATGATCTTTGCCTAATGATGACTTAGCTCAAAGTGTTGTGATGTTCAATGTAATGAGTTGTCCTCTTTAATAAACACAGTGTCAGTTACTTTCATGCCTTGATAGTTCGATACTGATTTACAGAGCGGGAGCATATCGTCTGCTCTGTCATCAGTTGTGGACTGGCACCTTTTTCTTTGGAAGCTTATTGTGCAAGTACCACACTGGTCCATCCCAGCTGTGTTTGTAAGATCTGATGGCATTACGGCACAAGGTACAATTTTCCTCTAAAATTGTGTTATGGTGCCAAAAAAAGATGGATTGCTATTTCTTGTAGCTAATTTAGCTTTTTTCATCACAACTGAGCTAATGCATTGAATGAACTTTTACCAAAGTCTGACACACAACGAAGCATTTTTTACTGTTACTTTTTGAGTGCTGTAGAATACAAACATACCTGTTTGCGGCTATTTTGCTTTGAAGTGCAGCAGTTTATGGAATTTTAACTTTGAACAAGCCCTGCATGACTTTTACCCAAGTTAGAAAACATAACTGAGGTGGAGAGAGGGGAAGGGACTCATACCAGTGGTGCGCAGTGCTTGCGTAGGGGACCTGAGCTGGGACATTTGTAGGTCAGCAACACATTGGCTATTGAAGGAAGAAGGAATTTCTTTCCCACTATCTGCAATGATGACATTATCTTGAGATGAAAAGAAATTGCTGTAGTAACTCTTTACTTTCTGTTTCTGTTTTTTCAATCGCATTTTGCATCTCATTTATATATTTTTTGTTTTACTAACCCACTGAGGTGCTGAGTGTACCAATTAAAAGTAGTCCTTTTTTTTTTTTACTTTTTTCTTATACATTTATCCTTCTAAATTGCCTTGTCTTTTTTTTTTTTTTAACATGGCATTGGAAATCTCCTGCCTTGTGAGTGAGTAGTATACAGGGAACATAATGAGAAATTCTATTCTGTCATAACCAAGGGGGCAGGTGGTTTCCATTATAAGCTCAGCTGGAGCTTCCTTCCTCAGCAGCTTCCCGCAACTGAACTACTCATCTCTGCCCTTTTTGGTGGGGAATGTGCAGAGGAAGTGGAACACAGCCCTGACAGATAAGGGATTACTCAAATGGCTTCTGTCACAGTTTGGGGATTAGGTTCAGTTATGAATCCCATTTATTTAATGAGTCCTGTTTGTACTTGTGACAGTCATGAATGAGGACATTCTGCTGGCAGGAATTTGGCACCTGAGGAGCGGTGGTGGAGGCACAGTGTCTGGAAAGGTGCAAGAAAGCAATCTAGCCATTTTGGTATCAGATGTCTCTCACCTGTTTGAACAATGGGACCTTTTGCAAACAGAAGTGTTGTCCGTACCTATGCTGTCTCCTCCCAGGTCTTCTGCTGGAGGGAGGAGTATGTGACTGGAAGGCTTTCTGGAACAGAGTCTGACTCAAAAAAATCCTAGTTTTATTCAGCTGTTACCACTTGACCAAAGAGGGACAAACTCCTGCTTGAGTTGGGAGATCAGTGTGCAGAGGTGATAGACTTACATGACACTTAGAAGATCAATTAGAAAGTGGAGAGGTGAAATGCTGATCATATTCCATATGAATAACGAAGGCAAAGAAGAGGGAGGAGACAGATCCAAAGGGCAGAATTTAAGCTAAAGACCGGATGCTTCATGGTAGCATTTTCTAGAATAGAAGAGAGATAAATAAGGCATAAGATTATATGATAGAGACATCGGAAAACTTGAATGGTGGGGAGGACATCAGGACATTCAGTGGTTCTCAAAATACTAAAATTAGGGCCACTGAGTGAAATATCAGGTAGCAGGTTTCAAAAAAAAGAAGGCGGATACCCTCTAGGTGGCATATAAATTGTAGAACACCTTCCTGCAGCGTATTGTGGAAACGTGAAGTCCAAACGGGTTCAGTGATTAGATGAATTCATGAAAGAAAAGTTAGTTGAGAACTACTAGCTACAAAAGTGTAAAACTGATCTCTAGCTCAGGAAACTTTCCAGCTGCAGAGTACTAGAATGTGGACACTCCTTTTATTTGCCCTCTGCTGTATGCATACTACCAAAGTATCTAGTTTGGATTACTATCAATAGGTGGCTATTGGGCTAAGTAGGATTTTGTATGTTGTTCCGGTGCTTTTTTCTAAGTACTTTTTGAAATATTTTTTTCTCAAAGGTAAAGAAAGGTTTGTCTTTGGGCAGAAACACAAGGCACAAGAGGAAATGGGAAGCAGGAATTCCCCAGTTTATTCTAAAAAATTGGATCATGCTTGACTTCAAACTTGTCACGGAAGTAAATGAAAATGTATGTGTGCTAAAACGTAAACATAGATGTAAGTTCTTCCCTGGTTTAGTGCCATGGTACTGGCAACATATGAATGTGTACAATTGCAAATCAACAGATTTTTTTTAAAAATTAGTATTTTTTACTTTTTTGCTATTCAATGTGAAAAGAAGTGTGCTCATTGCCAGAAAATAGATTCATCTATGCCAACTGGCTAATTGGGAGTTGGAATCAGTAGACAGGGAACCAGGTGTGGACCTGGTTTGGGGCATAAGAAAATAGGAAGGTGGTCAACAGAAGCCTTTCTTCCTCTTCCTCCCCTGCTCTACTGCCAGTGCTGAGCATTAACTGTACAGTTTGCAAGGGGAATGAAATGTGCTTGCTATATACTTTCTGGAGATAAATGGTAAGTGCCTATTTGATTCTTTTCCGGTTCCCATTACCGTGCTAAGAGAGTGCTAGGGAACATAATGATAATCAAATTTCACTGAGATTTGGGTAACCCTGGACTCGTTGGAGAATTTAAGTTCTACACAGAGTTTTGAAATACTATTATTCAGTTTTGCTTGATGGGCAGGTTATATTTTTAGGCAAACATGCTATGTGAGCACCTTTAAGCAGGCATTTGGCATATAGATTCTGTTTAAAGCCTGAAGCTTGACTGAGTAGGAAGAACTAATCCGAAAGTTAATTAAAAGTGGATAAAATAAAATTGTAAGGTATGAGATATCCATAAAATGTTACAGTGGATTGATTTATTTACAAAACATTTACGATATTACAGTATTGTATCTTTTATTACATATGATTATATGTAATATTATTTACTACGGAAAAAAATAGGAATCCCAGCTTTTTAATTCAGCAGACGCCTTTTAAAGTTAATAATAAAATAAAATATGAGCTCTTTCCACACAGAAACATTTGAAAAAAAATAAATCAGTTATTTAAATTTTATATTTGGGAGCCATTTTTATTCCTGTATATGCATTCATATTGAAGGAAATCAGTAGAATTATAGCTTCAAACTTCAAGACCTCTTCCCAGGTTGATTTTCTTTATATAACAGAAATAGCTGGCCTCTGGGTCATTGGTTTTGAATGAACTTCCACTTTATTTACACAGCCGTTCTTAAATTTGGTTTTCTATTTCAGTGATGGAACAAATCTTCCTTATTGTTTGAGAGAGTTCAGCAGATGCTCCAAACCAGAAATACTGGCTTAGCTGGCAACTAGTCTGACCTGTGGCTTAGGTACCAGAAAATGTATTGCCGCAGCTCCTAGCCTCTTTGGTCACAAACTGCATACTATGCAATATTCTTGTTGTTCTGTGGGGGAGATTGTTTATTTTTATTTTTGCAAATCAAATACAAACCAGGTGGTGAAAGACTAAATAGCTAAACTGTAGTCAGGAAGTGGTTAGAAACAAAGCAACAGTAGCCTGTTGATTCTCAGCCAGATGACCTGATCGGCTGACCTGCTCCCAGTGTCTGTGTATGTATGTATATCTAAATTACGAAACTGCTGTCTTTAGTAGTACTGCCTTCTGCAGAGCAGCTGCCAGGAGTGGCTTTAGGGCTTGAGGGTTTAGTAAACAATGACGTAGACATGGATCTAACTGTGTTCTTGGTATTGTTCTTGGTTTGTTGATGAACATGGTAAAATGATATTTCTGAAATTTTATGTTTATACTGTGAATTCTGCTACCTCAGCCAGTGTTCCACAGAGAGCTCTGTTTTGGCTTGCATTGCTCTGTTCCTGTGTGCCATTTAATCTTGCAAACCTGGCTACAGATTTAGCCGCCAGCCACAGTCTTTGGTCAGTGCCCTCCATCAGAAGTGATGGAGAACCACCCTTGGTTCACAAACAGCATGAAACTCTGGTCTTCCCTTTCCCTCTTACACTACTGACGCAATTTGGTACAACTGTATTCCTGTGCTACTTGTTTTCCTACCTCTTTGCTCAAGTGACATTTTTAAGACACTGAGCACATGTCCAGTGTGTCTTCATCTCTCTACACACTGCTTTTCTGAGCTTCACCATTTCTTCTTTATTGATAAAGCATGAATCTTTCTTAGCAAGAAGCTTATTCCACCATTGCTACTATGTTAAGACACTAAAGTTGAAAGTTTCTGGAGAAATATGTCAGCTAGTGTCTTCTGCTTAAGAAAACATCAGTGTCCTAATCAGTAGGGAACTTTCTGGTATAGTTTCAATGTGCAGAGTACAAGTTTCTAGTTTATAAAACACAGATTCAGTTTGCCAACACCCTCAGCATCTCCACTCTGCTCTTCCAATGACTGGTACACAGTGCAGGACTGAGCTCCTATTCCATAGTTATGGCCAGAGAAGAAAATTTGTTTTTTAAAAAAACCCTGCCATTATTTTGCAAAGAAAATGATCTGTCAGTAGAATGACTTACTAAAGCAAAGCTTTTTTGCATAAGTCAAGTCACCTGACTTGTAAACATACTTTGAAAAAGAGAGAGAAAATTCTGCCAGACTATTACATATCCTATGGAGAAAAATCTGCTGAAACTGCAAAAGCGCAGAGTGTAGCGAGTGTCATTTCTGTCTTCTTCATTCCATAATTGCAAATGGGGAAACCGTGTTGGGCATAGTTTTGCTCAGATATGTGCTTTACCTAGACTTAATCCTTCTTAGTACTGTCTAATTGAACTCACTATCCAAGCAATGGCAATTCCAGTAGACAATGTGTGTTATATTGGAGATCGTTATCTTGTACTTTGTATGACACTAGACATGAGATTAAGTGCTCTGTAATGTGCATATTACAGCTATTTTTTTACTTCCTCTTGTGTTTTGTTTGATGTAAAGTAGAGATGAACAAAACCAGATAATGATTTTGGAGGCGATGTATTGCACATGTACATGGCTGGAAGCAGAAGCAAGAAAAATTTGGACCTAGAAATAAAGGACAAATTTTGGACAGAGAGGAGTAACTTCCTTACAGATGTGATTGTAAAACTTCACTTGAAGTTTTTACATCAAAAAGCTCAACTTGAAGTTAAGGGCTTGTTGAGTAAATTATTGGGTGAAATTCTATATTCTGTATTATTCCAGGCATCTGACTGTATAGTTGTATTGAGATCATCATAGTCTAAGCCCGTCTGTTCTTTAAAATCTGTGAACAATGAAGATTGCTGGCATATGTTTTCATGTGACCATGCTGTGTTTTCTTAAGTGGTGTGCCCCAGTGAGGAGCAGCATTCTATAGGTCGCTTAATAATATACCCAGTATTCCTTTAAAATAGTCAGATTCTCTCAGTTTAACTCCAGCAGGTTTTTTGTAGGTTCCCAATGGAGAGTTTCCCTGGCACAGAGGTACTCTCTTTGCTGTGCGTGTGCCAGACACGTAACCACATCTTCCTTTCCCCACTGATCCATTCAAGAGTCACTTTGGTGTTGCACTTTAGGGTTGTGTGGTGCCACCTGAAAGAATCCCCCATCGTTCTTACACTTGTGAGGATGAGGCTCTTCATTCAGTGCTTCATCCAGAACTATGTGTAAAAAAAAAAAAAAAAAAGGCCCAAAAGAAAACCAAAACATGATTATTCCTTTTTGAAAACGAGAACCTGTTTTTGCAAACCCTTACTGAGAAGCACTTGCTCCATGGATTCCTGTCCTCTCCTTTATTCTGTGGGCAGCAGCCCACTGAAATTGGTTTCCACTAGTTTCATAGAAACCTGGTTTATGCCCTGAGGGAGGCCCAGGGCCAGAAAGGTGGGAAGAGGGTTTTACAGCTCTCCCAGTCATCTCTCATGTGGTCCAGCAGGGCTGTGCTCAGGGTGTGTGGTGGAGACTCCATGTGCCTGGAGGTATCTGCTGGGGTCCTGTCGGTGCAGGACACAGCTTGCATTAATGAGCCCCGTGCTCTGTTCCACAGAAACCCCAGGGGTAAAATCAGGCATCTCCACTTAAAGGACATTTTCTCTATCTCTTCAAATTATGCTGTTTTCAGTACCATCTTTCTACAGAACATTTACAATCAGGAAGGCATTTTTAGAAGTATTGAATTCACTCCGCTTTTTTAATTATGTTTACTTTTTAACGTGGCATTTTATAAAGCTAACTGGTAATATAAATCATAGAGTTATTTTTTTAAGTTTAATACAAGCCTCTAACTTAGAAGTACTTCCTTATAGACTGTTTTCCTAGTAGAGTAAATAATTATATGTCAAGGTGTGGGCTTTTGATTTTGAGTGTTTTTTGATTCTCCAAAATTTCTCATCTAAAGCTACTCTTATCCAGGGGAAATCAACAATCTCCCCACCCTGCTTTGGTGAATTAGTTTATGTAAAGGTTTTCACATGACTGAGACACAGATGTATTGCAGAAAACCAACCTGAAAATGCATCTATTTTTGTTTGACGTGAAATATTTAGTTATATTGAAATGGAACATTTGGATTTGCTGAATTGGAACCTCTCAATTATAATTTCAAACTGTCCAGTTATGTCCAGTTACTTTGTATCTAACAAAAATGCCTTTCATTTTTAACCTACTTTGAAACCTTATGTAGTCATAATGGTTGTCTCTTCTCTCCCCACCCTTTTGAACTCCCATGGCCAGTTTCTGGTGCCTTTTAAAGAGAGATAAACATCTCAAAAAATATATATATTTTCATACAAATTTCATAGAAGTTGTCAGGTGGGTGTAAAGGAAAGGTTCAGTTTACTAGGGGGAAAGCTCAAACAGGAATTTAAGAGTTACTTGTTGCATTTGATGTGATCTTGAGTAAGTACACCCTTACCAGTACACCCTTACCTCAAAACCAGCCTGATTTGTGACTCTTGCTTGGGAGGAAATTAGTAGATGTGAAGGGCAACTGTGAGGATACTGTGAGGCGAGGTGAGAGAGGACATACACATATATGGATTTAGCTGGGCAAACTGAGGGAGCATATAATTGGACAGAAATCAGGAATAGGAATCAGGACAGGAAACGAGACTTTGTAATTTCTGTTATTCTTCATAACCACAACTTGTTTTATAGTGACATTGCCAATCTGAACTTAGTTTCATTCTTTCTTATATTTCTGTATTTTGATATAGCTGAGAATAGAAACCTATGGCAAATACCAATGTTTTCCATAAAGCAAGCATTCCACTTCCAGAACTGAGTTGCAACCACAGACTTTGCACAGTTCAGAGCATATATATTTGTCCAGTACAAGTACTGACAATCAGACATAAAAAATTCTGATTTCATTATTCTGGCCTCTTGGCACTTCAGAGTTATATGTAGATCTCAGAAGAACTGCCTTTGTGAATTTGGGTGACAGTTCCACTCCTTGGCAAGTCAAATTTCAAAGAAAAAAGCTGTTCTTACTGTCATTCCTCACTTTATTATTTGATACCAGCCATGAGACAAATTTAAAAGTTTATTATGAAAATAAGTAATGTGAGGAGGGAAGAATGGAAGACACCAGAAAGTTACCCAATCTTTTTTAATACTTCCAAGTATTTCGACTTGATTTATAGCATTTATTTTATCTCAACATGTTCAGCTATCAGCAAGTTTACTATGTGTAAACCCGTGCTTTATCTTCTTTGTTTTTCTTTCTCACTGTTACAATTCACCATAACGAGATGCAAGTTACCCTTTTATCATCTTCTTTCTTTTAAGTTAGCAAAAATTTAATGTGGAAAAAGTTTTGTTACCAACTTGTTAGTCTTTAATGAGTGTAAAGGATGATGCTATCTACTGTTTACGGTTTTAAAGAAAATGGTCTAAGGAGTGTCTTCCAGCTATCAGAACAAATATAAATAATAGCGACAGTGCAGAATTTGGCGGAGTGAATATACGTATGTACATGATAACCTAATTGTATGTGATTATGTGGGTATCTTTACATCATTGTAATAACATTCTTTTAAAGTTTTAATCTCAAGTATATTATCCTTTAAGATTTCACCAGTAATGTAAGAAATTGGAAACAGTTCTGACTTTAGAAAGTTTTAATTTCTTTTTCCTTACAGATAGTGTCTGTTTATAATGTAGAAATCATACAAGTACAGTACAGTTCACTAGGAAAATGAGCTTAGTGTTCTCAGCTTAGTCCAAGTTGGACAACACATTATTTGGCACAATTGAGTGGCCTAGCTTCAGCAGAAGTACAAGACTGAATAAGCATAGAGGTTTTATTATTTGAGTGAGCCGAACTGTGTGCTTAGAACGATGAGAAACCCTTGTACTGCATCCCACCTGCTTTCAATTGCACTGCTTTTATAAGCTTTGGATCTACAGTAAAAAAGTCTCCTAGAGAAATGCTGTTCTTTCATATTGTGTGTAGATGAAAGGCTGTGTACTTCTGCCTTTCACCTACTGTATTTGTGTAGACCAAAAAAAAGTTGTGTAAGTTTTGTAGAAACATTGATAAAAACATTTATGTGTACATTAAACACTCAGAAAACATTTTTTAGAAAATAAATGTGAGATATTTTATGTTCAATAGTCAAATAATTTATGTTGTGTACTGCTCTTCTACCTTGTCTATTGAACAGAACCTGCTTTTAAGGGGAAATACCCTTTTCTTTGTATAATCTTAATGACTGCTCCATAAAATGTTGACTTCTGTTGGGGTGTAAGTCTTAAATTATTCATTCAGTTCCTGTGAATCTGAATGTTAAAAAGGATGAAATTCATGCATTGAGAAAGAAGTCATTCCAGTCCATGGAAAGTGTTATTTGTGGTGAAAGAATAGGGTAGGATAGAATAGACAGCCAGTGATGAGCTGCCCATTCTGAGGGTCTTCAGAAAGAGACTCGGTTACTAGTTGGAAAGTACTAGCTCAAAGACAAGATTTAGTGGAAGCATGACAGAAATCCTCAGTCTGATATGTCTGATACTCTGCTCAGAGATGTTGAGCATGGGGACCTGAATTTTCATACTATGACGGCAATAAAAGGATGGTATTATTAAATGATGGCCTTGCAGTTGACTCCTGGGTTGAAGAGGAGCTATTGAATTTCATTGCAATAGAGAAATGAAAAAGACTGTGTTTTGTATGCAGTTCTGTCTTGGACCTAAAGTTACAGTGCATGCGGCATTTTAGATGGCTTTAGCCTGAGCTGAGGTTAAATAAGCAAGCTGTGAATTTAAGTGCAGTTATCAAATACTCAGTCAAACGAAGAATAAGGCCACCTTTTTCATGGTCTTGGCCTTCTCGGAGGTGCCAGAGGAGGAACTTCAGTATTAAGGGTGTTGAAAATAGCTAGTAAAGCAGAAGCCAATGCTAATAAACAGTTTTGGAAGTACTGTGAGTGGTTTAAGCATAGTCTGGATTATTGTTATTACTGTGTTAAATCACAGCAATCAAATAGCCAAGCATTGCTTTGAATGATTAAGTGGAATGGCCGTCAATGAAAAACCTTCGGGCTGTATTGCAGACATAGGAATGGGTGTGGTCGTGGCCAGCTCTCCTAAAAATTACTTTGGATGCTGTTGCAGATAAAGAGCAGGGTGTTACATGATATTTTCAGAACCTGGCAGATTTTAGTTTGGTTTGGATATTTTTTATATACCTTGGCAGGCATGCATATCCCTGCAGCCATACAGCAATCTGCATTAATAGTTGAAGTAACACCTACTGGTGAGGCAGAGTCAATCAGCAACAGGCTGCTGTTGACTCATGACTTCAGTTGACTCATAATCCCATTGAGCTTTGCGGGTCACTTTTTGTTCCCACCCTGAAGCCCAACGCCAGTTCCTGTCATGATTTGAATACCAATTGATCAAGAAAGTAGATGTGCTTTGTGGACAAATGAGCACATACTTTTAAGAAGATATAGTACAGCCTTTTATTATTTCCATCAGCTAATTAAGTTAATTAAAATTATTTATTCACATTTACAAAAGTCTCCACACAAAGTTTTAGATCGATTGCACTAATCATAGCATCATAGAACCAGAGAATCATTTAGGTTGGAAAAGACCTTTAAGATCATCAAGTCCAACTGTGGAGCTCAGTGTGTCAAAAAAGTTCAGTGTGTCATGGAGTCCAGTCCAGAGCTCAGTGTGTCAAAATGACACAGAAAGATTTCGCAAATAAAAGTTATTTATTTCAAACTGTATTCAAACTTTATTGTCCTCCTTAGATACTTCTGTCTCTCCTGGAAGAGCCTGGAAAAACAGATGAGGCCTGAAATGTGCCAGATCTGGGTATTGTCATGTGAAAGTGGCATCATATGCTAGATAAAGGGATTTCTAAATCAGATTTGAGAGAGAGAATAAAGGAAGAGAACATTTGATCCTGGAATGTGGAAAGTAAAGAGAAGCATTTCTAGGAAGTCATTCAAAACAGTCTTGGCTTGAATGGGAAGTGGTGTTGCAGCATCTCCGAAGATAGGTATCTCAGTATGGTCCAGTTTAGTTTTGCAAACATGAAGTCATTTAGCTTGTCATCCCATACATGATGTGTGCTAGATATGAGAAGAGCTCATTCTTTTTTAAATCTGTAACTTGTTAAAATGACTAGCCAACCTTTTCCAAGCTACTGCACAGGGACCCAGTCTGGTAATGTGTATGGACTCCTTCAGGCAAATACTATTTCTGACAGCACAATTTGAATTCTCCTGTGTGGGTGGAGAAGATCTGGCTATGTTAAGTCTGAGCCAGCAGACTATTCCACCATTCTTAAAGGAGCTGTCTGTCTTGAGCTACTCGGTAGTCCTTACTGCAACCCATTAAAAGACATGCTAATGCCTGGACCTATTTTGAAAGTGCTTCTGTTTTACTGCCTTCCAAAAGGCATGAGAGAAGGGTAGGTGCTACTTTTAATAGTGTATTTGAAACTTTTTTACATGTTGTTGTTGTTCATATGTTTTACTGTTTTCTTGTTCATCATTTGTAGTTTAAACGAATACTGGAAAACTGCAATTTAATCCTCTACTTTTCATCTTCGCGCACCATTGAATGAGTAGTTTTCACACTTTCAAAATCATGTATTTCTGCTGGCTCCTTTCCTGCAGATGATCATATGTTTGCACCTTTAGCTGAAAATGGTGTAAGGATGATGTTTATTTTCTTGTTTAATGGGATTTCATGGGCTGCAGACCATGACTTCATGGATGACAGATTGGAAAACACTCTTACCATTCCAAGAAAGGGTTAAAAGCAAAAATGATCTATACCTTCACTCATAGCTCCTTTCAAAACATCTTACATGTGATGTATATTGCCTTTCTTCCAACAAAATCCCTGATTACAGCAATAAGACGTCTAAACTGCAGACGCATTGGGAGAGAAGCAATAGCATGCAGCTTGTTGCAAGATCCTAGCAGAAGCAGATAATGGACAGCCACAGTGGGACTATGTCTACATTTTGATAAATCTCCAACTACTGTATTTAGATTTCACTTTTGCTGCAACAGAATCTCTCTCAATAACATATCTCTCTCTACATTATTGCCCAAACTATCACCTTGAGAGGCTCCAACGGAGCTTTTGGAGCACTGTGTGAACTTTGATGTAAAGCTCTCCTGCAGTGAGAGATCAGAAATGCTATGTGTAAAAGCAGAGACTCCTTTGAGAACGCTTTGGAGACAGAAAAGTATCTGTTTCCTAAGAAAGTTTTAAACAAACTTGTATGGAGTTAAATGTAATATATGATTTAGGCATTTCTTTGGGTGATGTCACCAGATTCTTTTTAGGCTTAAAACCTACCATGAAAAACCCATACCAACATTACTTGCAGGTCATGTGCACAGTAAAATGCAAAAGATTAAAAAAAACACCAACTCCTTTTCTTTTGTTACTAAATGAACATTGTTTATTAGCATTTTGTATTTCATTCAGAACATGGATGTAGATTGTTTTATTTTATTTTATGCCTCACCACAGTTCTTTTATGCCAGGATTTCCGAGATCATTAGCAAAACCAAGGAGGGAGAAAGGAAGAGAAAAGGAAAAAATTATACACAAAACCATTTTCATGTTTCAAAGATTTTTCCAAAATCAATATTCTAGCAAGTTGAAATTTGAAATAATATTGAAATACATACATAAATGCCACATAAATACATATCACCACTTCTGGAGTATAGGTTGACATAATGTGTTATGGCATCAGAGAATTATAGGGCATTATTTAGGAAAGCATTTAAGGCTATACTTAGATTCTTTGTTAAGAGTGCTTGTGCATGCACCCAACTCGAACACATACATGGTACATTCAGTTCCGCAGATCTCAGTTGATCATAGACTTAAGTGATTGGAGGCAGTTTTCTGAACTGAAATTGGAGCTGATTAAGTATCATGTATGAGTAGTTGGCTGCTCTCTGAGTAAGTAAACCTGAGTCTTAAAGCTTTGTCTCATAAGAGAAATAGGAGCAGATTCGTGTTGTTGAGGAGAACTTTCACTGGCTTCAAGGTGGCTTGTGAAAACCTGGATGTCCACCTTCTTGGTGAGGCATACATAAATAAGGACAGGTAATGGTGGCCTAGATGCTGACTTCAAGAACAGTTTTATGGACCTTGCATGCATCAAGTAAGAAAGAACAGTAATAAGCTGAATCAGAGTATAAAGAAGCCTGTGAGGTTCCTCTGTCAGGCATGACTGAAGTGTCTTTAGGCTGTTTCAGGTGGACAAGAGGCAGACTGTGGGGGTAAAACAGCTCCAAAAGCAGCTCTTTCTCTGCTATATAGAATACAACTGCTGAGTCTGGGAAACCTGAGCTTCCTACTTCAAGAGACATTCTTTGTTTGCATTAATTAATAATATTTAATTGATAATATTATACTACTCATCAGAATAAAAAGAGAAAATTGGTTAGGAGCTTAAAAAACATATAGTATGAATATTAGGTTCTACTTCTGAAAGCATTTACATGTTTGAGAATTACAGGAGGACTCCTTAAGTTCAGTGGAATTACTTATGCATAAACCACGGTAAGTGATTATAGTATGTGACCTTAAATCGAGGACTTTTTTTTTTGCTATTTGTACCATACTCTTCAACTATATGGGGATTTGGAATTTGTTTCTAAATGTTCCAAGTCGCTGATGTTGTTTAAACTCCTTCCAAAGTTGGAAAGAACTGCAAAGTGATTGATAAATTGAAACATTGCACAACAAAAGACCTCTTTCTCACTGTATTTCAGTGATTTTTCTAGAAATTGTTTACCATATTGGATATTTAGAGTTGGGGTTTTTTTTTCTGATTTAGCATATTTGTCTTTGCTTTCTTAGCTTTGTTCAAGCCCTTACCTTATTAGTCAATGAGGAAATAACCTTAACATTACATAACCAGAATACAATTGTTTGCTTTTGCTAGCATCGTTGGTGTCCAGTTGAATGAGAAGCCTGTGATTTAGGACAGTTAGTGGTGTTGCACTGTCATTGAACCAAATAATTTACATGATGTGAATTTATTTTGAGCAGTGTCCTTGCAGAAAACAGTAATTTCAACATAACCTGCATTTGTTGTGGGAATTTGTAGCAGTGATGTTTCCTGAAAATTTGTAGTACTGAACTGACTTATAAAAGTTCAGCATGTTTTCCCTAAAGTCACAAAAAATTCTGAAAGCTATATTGCTGGTTTGCAGTCTGACTATACTTAACTTTTTATTGCTTCCCGAGTCCATGAGAAAATTCATAATACTTTTAAAACGGTTACTTTCATCGTTCCAAGCCTTAGATGCTGGTGTGTTGGCTTCTACTGCTCTTTCTGGAGGTGCTAAAGGGCTCAATCCTGCAAAGTGCTGCCCTCCTCCTGGTTCTGCTGATTTTGGTGTGAGGTTGAAGCACCCAGAAATTTCTAGTCATCATTTAGAAATGCACAGATTTGGGCCTTAAGGAATCCGTAATTGGATCATCAAATCTAAGTAGCTTTACAATTTTTGCTGTGAGCACTGAAATCGCCATTATAGCTACTAGGGCCAAGATACGCCTGGAAATATCCAGGTGTGTAGCAGGGGATGACTCTGTTTCCACCAGTATGAGACAAGACTGATACCAGTGGAAAATCAGTGGAAATAAAGAGAATTGCATTACAAGTCTTTGGTATAGTGAGATATTAGGACAGTTTAGAATACATATCACATAAAAAATGCGACCTGCCTATTACATTACCCCTCTACCCCCCAGAAATCATCCTTTTCATTTGCAAAGATAAGATTTTAGTGGGGGGAAGAAAACCCCCCAACCCCAAAACAAGAAAACCAAAAAGCAGATATGGCTTTTCAATGAGCAATAGAAAGGAGTTAAGTGTCCATTGAGAAGAATTTTCATCTGTTACTTTAATACAGGCTCTTTTTATTTTGCTCTTTTGCTTTTAAGCCATCACTGAGACTTATCAAAAGATTGCATTTGGAAAAAAACTCTTAAAGCATTTTTCTTGTATGCTGAAGCTTAAAAGGAATGTGTGAAATTCAAGATTGGAAAGTATTAGACAAAAGTATCTTTTTCCTTTGTTTTTTTTAAACACATTTTTCCTCAGACCTGCCTCTTTACCAATGTCTTTTTCCCACAAGACTCCAAAGGAAAAATGACATCAAATGGTAAAATCCTGTTGTATGTTATTTCCAGAAGAATCCATGGAAATCTTGAATATGATTTTATCATTTGCACTGTAATGTTCCATTGTTAAAAAGAGCAACATACTGAAGAGTATTCAGTTGCTGAAAACTTGATGGTAAGCAAAAGCTGATGTTTCTGTGAATATTACAAAGCACTTAGGAATTTGTAGCACCTCTGATCTGTTGTACGGTAATAGGAGTTAGAAATGTTTTATCAGCTTGACCATCTCCCTGACACCACTAGATTGTTGTCTTCATTGTGGTACTAATTTGCAAATGTCATAAGTTAGGTGGCTTCCAGCACCTCCCTTGGGAGAATACATGGTATTAAAGCAGCCTTGAATATTCCTTTCCTTGACTTCATCTTCTTGATCCTCTTTTATATCTCTTCATTGCACTAAGTAATTCCGAATGTTGCTTTGCCTTTAGCTATTTTATTTCTCTCCCTTTTCTGTTTTCCACAAAATCACACAATTATTTACTCTGTTTCTTTTGGAATTTTTTCTGCTTTGTTGTATCTTTCTGGTATTGAGGAGCCATGGGCTTATGTGTACTGTATGCTATAAAGAAAATGTTGGAAATCTCTACTGGAGAAACTGATATTTATGTATGAAGGTACTAAGTTGTTTTGTGGCCACACAATTTAAACTTGCACAAGAAGCACAACACAGGCCCTAAATGCAAGTCTATATCAGACTGTATTCATAAAAAGGTGGGGATTTTTCCCCCATAAATCTATTATGCTTTTTATTCCGTGTTTTGCTGAAGCTGGTGCTAGATAAAGCCACATATACTTTGCATGTACGTGCTGTAGGCAAGTTTGTTGAAAGCTTCATTCTGACAATTATATCATGCATATTAAAAGGATAACTGCACTATTTTGACTTAAAATACAGGTACACTCTAACAAGAGTAGAGCTCTGTGAATAACTGGGATTTTTTTAAGTTTCTGACTTGAAGCAAAGAAATTAGAAAATTTGTTATTTTGGGACAGCCTCCAATGATTGATTCAAGTTTCTCTTTTTCTCCTCAAAGTATTTTGCTTTAGACTTCATACCTGCTAACTTCTTTAAAAACAAAACAAAACAAAACCAACATTATACCCTAGGAAGTTTATTTGCAATATTTCAGTGTGAAATGAAAATGCAAAAGATTTTGAAAATATCAAAAATGCTGCAATTATTTACTTTTTTCAGCCAAATTGATCAGACAAATTCTGCAGAAATTTGACTGATGGCTTGTTTGACCTGCATTTACGATTTTCTAACGAAAATAATTTCTGCTGGAAAGTTTGCTCAGTATTAGCTAAAGTTACATAGGTTGATGAGGAATGGTTGAAGTTATACTATAACAGGGAGGTTATAGGTCTTCAGATGTCAATTATGAGCTGCAGCCAGCCTATCTATAGGAGTAGAAGTTGACTGTAATATATATACCATATCCCTGAAGGATCTTGGATCTTCCTGCAGCCAGACACTGGGTAGATGTCTCTAGGAGTAGGATTCACTGCCATTCATATGAAAATGGTGGAAAATCTTGCCCTAAAGCTAACCTACCCCTGGAGTTTTGCCTATCTGTCATGGTGATTGCTTGTCTGGGAAGATAAAGGGTTTGTTAACAGTCAGCTGGCTGGTCTGTCTGTCTGGGAAGTCAAAAAAAAATAGCACAACGAATCAGGCAGGCAAAAGCCTGATTACTATGGCATTACTTCTCCCCAGGAAAAAGAGAAGAGTTACGTTTACACAAAAAAGATCCTGGTTTTAATATATTATCATCTCTCTAATCTCAGTGTACATTGCCCAAATATGCTTTTTTTTTTTTTTTTCTGACAGCAAGCTATTCAAGAGCCAACATTTCTGAAAAGTTTAAAAGGATTTTGGGTTGCAGTGCATGGGAATATATAAGCATGACCAAGAATAAATTGAAGCATTGACATTTGTGTGGCCATAATTAGTTAAGTTTTAGATTTGTATTGTGCGGATTTGCCTTAGAAGCCACTGAATTAATTAATTAAAAGCCACTGACAAAGGCTGATAGCTAATTAGAAAGAAGGAAGGTTTGGCCACTGAAAGCAAACTCATTTTTAGGGGGATTTACATCCTGGCAAGAAATATCTGTTACAGCTGAAATGTGTAATTTGTGACCACTTCTTGTGATCATCTCTAAATAAAAAAAAAAAAAAACATTTCTCAAAAAATTTGCAAGCTTTCCTAGAAAAACATCCAGGATTTGTTAGGTGATTGTGATAAGCCAGGTATATGGAGAAAATAGGCATTTTTCATCCAAAATTTTGACTTCCTTGAAATTAAATTTCCCAATGTAATGATCAATGACTTCCTTGCTGCTGCTTTTTAGGCAGCTTGTCTTCCTGCAAGCACATTCAGTTTGCTCTGTAATAATTTTTGGATTTTGGTTGGTGGTTGGTTTTTGGGGTTTGGTTTTTTTTGGGTCCGTGCTGCTTATAGAGCTCTACATTGCTTCAAACTAACCAGCATCCCATTCCTCTTGTTCTTCTCTCCTTGATATCTATAAACGTAGTCTAGATTTGGTGTTTTGGCAGCTCCTTGTTTCTTACACAATGTGTTTATTCCAGCTGTGTGTGTGTATGACTGGGGTCGTTGGAAGAAGCAGCTGCGTGCCTTGGGAATTTTTGGTCATGTCACTGGATGTTTGTCCTCACGTTCAAATTCTATAACTTTATATTAGTCTTTGATATGTTTTAGGATTTGATATGTCCTGGATTTGATATGTCTTGGGCGTTTTTTGAATATGAAGCAGGAGAAAGACCTAAAAAAAGCATAAACTTTGCAGTATTAGAAATGTAGGAGTCTAAACTCTACTGTTTACAGCTTGAGTACTTAATAATCCCAGGAACTGTGAACTAGTGAATGCCCCTTTACCTTACCCAAAATAGACGGGCAGTAATTCAGTGTACTTGCTCATTCCTTGGACCCGTTGGTGGCAGCTCTAATGCTTTTTAGGTGTTGAGGTTCTCGACAGAAAATTTTGTACGGTTGTGTATGGATACATGTGTGTGTGTACACCATATAATGTAGTGGAAGTTGAAGACCACAGTATTATACAAAGCGAGCATAGCATAAGTTATTAATTATCAGGATAAAATTAATGATAGGAATATTTAGTTGCTTTGGAAAACAAAGAAACAAAACAAAGAAATTGCCTTGGAAGGGACACTAGCTTTTCCTAACGTGTCCAGTTTCACAGTTGGCCTGAGTGGTCGCAAGCCCCATGTCTGCAGAGTCTCCACTGGGGGCTGCTGCCTAGGGGCATGAATGCACAAGAACATTGTAAGGTGTTTAAAGTTAATTAAAAAAAAAAAAACATGTGGACACTTGATAAATGTTGCTTTTGTCATTGTTTCCTCCTTGTTATCTCCATTGTGTTACACTGCTACTACATGTCACTATTAAGTCAGAATGACAAAAGGAAGATTTTTAGAAAGGTTTTTTTTAAGTTTTGTGGGAATAGACGCTGCTATCCCCAAGGTAAAAGCTTCCCCTTCTACCTCTGCTATTTTGTAGTAGTTTAGGAAATTAACTATTGATAGCTTCATATAGGTTGGACTTGTCATGGTAGTTGCAGTTAGTGGGGGGCATATTTAAGAGTGAATGATGGAAACTGTTGTTTCACATTATCCATCCTGTAATGTATATAGTCCCTTAGGGCAAAGAAAAGTTCACTGAATTAAGTCCTTTCTCACAGTCACACTACTTCTTAAATGAAAAGCAAATTTATTTGATTTACACAATTTTTTAATGAATGAGTCAGTCCATGCTTCCCACTCATTCAGCTACCATCACTCTCAGATACAGAACTGAGCATTTCTAAATGTATGTGGTGATCAGTGACTCGCTGGTGACTTGAGAGGCAGTGGTAAGGCTCACTCGGTTTATAATTCCATAAAAAGTGATACAGAATACTGATCAAGCTCAGTTTCTCCCGTTAAAGCAGTGTAGGAAAGTTTGTAGCTTGTCCATCATGGTCATTGCTGCATTAGAGTTGATTTTTCACTAATCCCTTTCGCACTCCGACTAAACTGTGTCAGTTTGCTTGGGAGAAGCAAGATATTAGTACATTCTTAAACTTTCTGAGAAACACTTTGGATTGTGTTCATGGAATAAAGATTATATACTAAGAAAAAGGAAACTGTATATATTTTCTCAAGCAGTGTATATAGATAAAGAAAATTATTAGCGGGGGATGAATGGGGCTAATTAGGTGGGACTTCTTAGAATTACCAAGATTTTCAGAAATGTGACTTGACAGTGCTGGGGAAAATGTTGTCTTTTTTAATGAAAAAGTGAAAAGATATTAACTTGGGTCATTCGGAACATTTAGTCTCGGATCCTGAAATAACAACTGAAAAAAGTTACTTTAAAGCTGTAGTTTGTTCTAAAGCTGTTTTATGTCAGGTCTAGAAATAGCAATATTAACCATCAGGCCATGAGATGGGGGTGTATTTTCCCTCTTTTAGGTGGGAATAGCTGAAGGAAGGGGTGCCTCCCTTCTCTAACTTAATCTGAACTCAAAATAACTTTTGTTGTCCTGTTATAACAGCCCTTTCTCTGAGTCACTGTATGAAAAAGAGACTGGGAAGCATTGGATATTGTAGATCAAACACTTCAAAGCCAACTTTGACTTAGTTTTATGCATGCTTCAGAGTAGATTAATGTACAATAGTATCCAGGAAACTCAGCCAGTAATTCATAAATAGTCCAAAATGTTCTCCTTAGGATGAATCATAGCAGCATAAATGATCGGATTGGAGAAGATCCTTTAGGTCATCCAGTTCAAAGCCCGAGTATCTTCCTCTTCACTAATCCCCACTAGGATTTCATCTACCCTGTATTTGCAAACCTCTCATATCCTTGACTCAGCCACCTCCCTGGGTAGTTTCTTCCATTGCCTAATTGTTTAACCTGAACATCTTTAAACCTTACACCATCATGCTTAATGTGAACAATTTATGACTACAGAAAATGATCCTTTCTCCTCCCTTCTGCCATCATGCTCAGATGTCATCCCTCCATTTAAATGTTTTGGGTTTTTTTTTTCTCTCTAGCTGCATGAATAATTCCAGGAAAGTCGGGCTTTTTTAGCTGTCTGCTTCTCTCACTGTAGGTGATTTTCTTTGAACTTTCCGTTTTCGAGACTCAAAAATACATTTGGATTTACAAATTAACTTTCTGTTGCTCAATGATATGTATGGTTTAAGTCATGCTTTTCAAGAGGCAAATTAACACCACTGTGTCTTTGTTTATAGAAGCTGCTTTCATGAGGGTGCTAATGTGCTTTGACTGACAAGTACATAAATCAGTTTGAGGGTTTTAAGTGACTGAAGGTGGAATCTGTTTTTGACCTCAGATATATGCAATTTCATGTTACTAATCAGGATATTAATTTAATAATATACTTTTAACTCTGTCTTAAAAACTTGCTTCCAAAAACTCCTGGGGTTTCCTCCTGCAGAGGAGTTAAAATTTATCACTATTTATTTCAAAAAGCAGCTTCTCAGTTCATAGCTGTGTTGATAAATAGAGATATAAACCTTTTAATACACATTTGATTAAGTGTGTGCTCAGACCAGTATTATTCTGATAGGATTTTGGGATGATCTATAAAATGAAACATTGAGAACTTCATAATGGGGAATGCGAAGATGGAAGGAAGCTTTTTTCCCTGATGAAATGAGGTAAAGGAGCCTTAATCTACAGAATTTTTAATTTTATACCCTGTATTTCTTGGAATCTACCTAAGCTTGTCAGAATATACAGATGAGAAACCTCTCTGATGTTAATCATCTCACCTACTACAATACAGCATGAACTAGTTAGATCAATGTTGAAATTTATGTTGTTCTCCTAGATGACTAATAAATATTTCATTTTGAAAAAAAATAGGGTACAGGTGGGAAGGCTGGTTATTCAAGCCATGTTTTCATACTGCCTCTCATTTTGGAGTTACACAATAAAAATAGGTTCGTTCTGTACATCACCTGTCAGCTCACCTCTCCCACAGTTTACTCATGTGTGGTTCTTTGATCTATGCAGAAGTATTCTAGGTTCCCTATAGCCATGTATAGTGCTGTCAAGCTAAGTTGTGTGAAATTGAGGAAAGTCTGCTAACTGAAGTTACTTCAGTTCTGCCAGCCCGTAATTACCATTAATGCTAGGTTTCGTGAATCCACTGTGTTTCATGAGCTTGAAAGTAACCGTTCATGTTGTCCATTTTGGCATGGCAATTTGTAGGAGTAGACACAAGGGTTATTTGTAAGAAGTCAGTGTCGTGGAAATACAGGTTTTGAAAGCACTATTTCATGGCTCATTTTTTTTGCATTATAATTTTATAATTACATTTTAATTTTTAACATGCTATGTTTTCAGCTTAATAAAGGAACAGATGCATTAGGATATTATAGCCTTTTCATGAAGGTTTTATTTCCCCCGCTCTGATATCTTTGTAAAGGTCCCTTTAATTTCTGTGCTGTTACGCTTCTTAGGTGTCCTTTACCCAGTCCTCAAATGTATTGAGGTTGAGGGCACTGTGCAGTGACAGTGTCACGTCTTGAGTGTGCAACTTAGTGGGTAAATCTGCAGCTATTCTCTTCAGGTACAAAGATCTGACCATAATCACACCACCTTTTTGGTTTCAGTGTGAACTATGTGCATGTCCAGCTTTTCTAAGTGTGTACAGAAACCAGTTGCATAATTCCTGCAAACTCTTTTCCTTGATTATGGTGGCGAAGTAAGATATTCTCCACTGTCTTTCTCTGTAGTACAGAGCTGTAAACAGTTCCAGATGTGATCTCAACAAAGCTGTATAGTCAGGAACAGTATTAACTGTGAGCTCCACAGTGGCTTTTGCGGTTCTACAGTGCATTGAGCCATGTGGGGTATTTCACTGCAAATGTGTGTCTTTAACAGTTTTTTCCACTGTGATACTTCTGCAGGGCTTTCCTTAGCAAGTATGTGTGTTTAAGATTGTTATATCTGTGATATATTTCAAGTGGTATTTCCTTGTATTTTCTCTCAGCCTTGGTAATCTCTTAGTCCTAGAGGAATATTTCTTTTGCCTCTCCACTAATTTGTAGCTCATCTTGGTTTCTTATAATATACACATTTTGTTACCATGCTACCTACCTCCTCCTTCCCCTAGATCATTAATGAAACAAGATGGGACCTGCTGCTGGTCCCTTTGGCATCCCAGCATGTGCTATGTGCTAAGAGTTTTGAACAAAAGAACTACCATTTGAGGGCTGACCTTTGTAAACCCAAGTCAGCTCTTAACATTTATTTTTAATTGTCCTTTAAAAAAAAAAAGAAAAAAGAAAAAAAGTAGAAACTTCAGTGAGGGTAACTTTTTAGCCCCCCGGGGGCCTTGGGCTTCCAGCTGTTGCTGAAATCTTAACTGCTTTAGTCTTTTGTATCTTGGCAATTTTATCCCTGATCTGCTCTTTTAGCTTCGCTGCTGCTCTCCTTCAGTCTCAGGGCTTGAGATAAAATTTGTCCAGTTTAGTACCATCAGCCATGAAAACCATTGTAAATACTGAAATCCCCAAGCACCAAGAAACCTTGATAACGTAAAATAAAAACCGAAAAAGAAATCTAGATGCTTTTGTTCATGAGGAATTGCACATATCTAAATGAAAGCATGTTCTTCTAAAATTATGTAGTTTGTTGGTGCTAAATTCTGCATGAACATGATTGTGAAGGTAGTTGTGCTGACAGGCGACTGGTGGCTTGGGTCTGGCACTCCTGGATGCTCAAATTTTATTCTGTTGACCTGCTGGATCATTTCACTTCACTGGGTGTATGGGGATTTCAGCCTTCTTCAGAGATGGCTCATAGGGGGAAAAAAAAAGCAACAAGCACAAAACAAACCCATAAAATCTGTGTGTTATTTTTATTATTATTCATATATCATTTAGAGATGTACCAATTCATTTTGAATTGCCTTACAATCATTAGAAAAGGATTTAAGTTTAATTTCCAACCTAAAATAAGAGTGGACATGTAAGAAATTGCTGGGTTAAACAATCACTTTAATTTAAAGTCATGCAAGTATGTGTGTATACAAATTTGTTTGATTATCCACTGTCCTTTTTCTCCCTAGATATTCCATGCAACTTTTTGAGCTTCTACCCACTTTTCCAATTCTGTCAGGTTTATTATTGCAAAGATTAATATCTGATCCCAGATGGATTCATCTCTTGAACTGGTATTTGAAAATAGGAAACTCATACTCTTGTTTTAAGGCAGAAGTTATCTTCAATGCAGCGGTTTTGGTATTTTCCCCTTGCCCAAAGCGTTAGGCTTACATAAAGAAGAAGAAGATAAATATCCTTGTTAATGAGTTTTTGGAGCCTAATTTTCTATTATTTTGCAATTTGTATTGCTAGTTCTACCTAGAAAAAGGGGCAGGCAAAATGCAGGTATATTGGAGTAACTGTGTCTCAGATCATACGCCCAGTTGTTCTCTGTCATTTTTGATGTAAAAGTAGTCTGATTTTATGACTTACACTATCATCCATCATTTGCATAAAAGAGTTGATTTGAAATTGCCCTTATTGCCTTAACTTTTTGTGTTTCCTAAACTTGTGAGTGCTTGAATTTGCAAGTTATGCATTTTTATCCTGTTTTGCATGTAATAAATTGTTTCCTCCAGCTATAACCAAGGCTTTTACAAACTAATGGAATCAACAATACAGTGTATGAAGTTGCCAGGTATACCAAGTTTTTAAGCATCGTCTTTTTGCTTTATAGGTTTGTCTGAGGATGCAGCAGAGGAAGCAGAAAAGCCATGAAGTCTGAAGACAACCCTCAGGAGGAATTTCTATCTGATGTCAAATGCATTTATAATGCAGCAGTACCAATCCATTTTACTCTGTACTGGTTGTAGTTTCCAGAAGGACAGGGCTGTGCTAATTTATACAAAAAAGTTCCATTCTAATAATTTTGGTTTGGATCTCCCTGCCAACTACTAGCATCCTTTCTGTAAGCAAAGTTTAAGCACCTACTCAACTGTGGTAGGGGTGTTGTGTTATGTTCTGTGATATATCAGCCCTTTCTAAGGATTCAGTCGATTGATCAAAGATTGTTTACACAGTTAAAATCAACCTTTGTTTCAGGATATGTTTTATCTTTTTTAAAAGATATTCTGAACTGTACCTCCCTTTGAGATTATATTAACATTTGTTATATCACAGTTTTGACAAAAGATAACTATCTCGTTTCCTCCTATACTAACATTCATGATTCCAGACAGCTGAATTCACCACCAGAAGAAAAACTGGTAATCCATCAACTTTTTTTTCCCCTCTCACATTGCTTATACAGACTCCTGCTCTCTAGAGATATAGAGTAAAATATGGTTACTGGACATAAAGGGCAAACCCTTTTGCCATTAACTATGTCACTATGAACATGAATAAAGTTTACACTGTAAGTACCTTGAGCACAGCAACACATGGATCTATTTATGGTTACCTGTGATTTCTGTTTTTCTTGTCAATTGGTCTGTTCTAGTTATGGGTAAGATTTTCAAAAGTAACTAGCAATTTTTGAGTGCCTTAATTTTTATTAATCCAATTGGACGATGCTTTGGTGGTTGAGTTTTTAGAAAGTGCTGAGTATTTGCCTTCTGAAAGTCAGGTCCATGCAAGGTGCCTAAAATGCAACGCCCAGCAACTGAGGTGATCTTTGAGAGGACCTTGGCCTAGGGTTTGGAAGCATCAGGCTCATGTCTGTATTCCTGAGAGAGTTGAGATATCAGTAAGAGATACTTGGAACTGAAAATAACCGAGACCTAGGTCAAGTGTCAAAAAAGGCATTTGAACAAGGCCTCTCCTGGCTGTTGCTGGTTCATACCAAAATATAAGTTGCAGTCTTTTGGATGGCAGATACAAAAAGCACCGCTAGTCTCGGCTTAGTTTCTGGTGGATACAATTGCATGAGCCATCTCTGCATCCCACACTCCTCTTTGTTTCCTCAACAGGGGTTCACCAACTCCTGTTCTAGCTGTAGAAGAGGTCCCTCCTACTCACTTTTGTGCTGTTTCAGCAGAGGTTGTGGCAGTTGCTGTGGTCTGTAGTAGCTTGATCTGTGGATAAAAAGGAGACGTTCTTTGAAATTCAGACTGTCAGCCTTCATCATCTCCATATCTACTTTCAACCTCTTTGCATCCACCCCCAAGACAAAACCAACTTTTTCACCACTTGTGCGTCTGCTGCTTAATCCTCTGGTCCTTCTCTGGCTTGATAAACGTGATATAACCATGTTTCATGGAGCCCTTTTCAACATATTAGCTATTAAATAGAGCTAAGTGACCAGGGCACTGGGTAAGGCTTCTGATATACCTCTAAGACTGAAGTGGGCAGCGACTCCCAGTAAAAATGACTCCCCCAGGAGACCTCAAATATCTACAAGTTGCGGGGCCAGAAATCTTGCTTCTTTCCCAGGAAGGAAAAATCCTACCCCCTGCTTGTTATGGAGTGATTCTGCTGGCTGAGTTTTCTTCACTCTGATCCCTCCCCTGTGGCTTTTGTCAGGAGGGTGGTATCCAAGCCATTGTCAAGGTACCCTGCTGCGCTGCGAAAATTACACAATAAAATAATCTCCTCTGGTCTCTGTACACACCTCAATGACCAAAGAAAATCCATGGAGAACTAATCAATTACTGTAGCTATTAGGCTTAAACTTTAACTATAGATCTCAAATCTTTTGTCCTCTTGTCAGCAGCTACTAGGTAATCTAGAAAAATCAACCATAGTTACTACTGAAAGCCCGCACCATAATGGTGTAGAATCCCAGACCTAAGTTATAAGCGTATAATATAGCTGGAAAGCACTCTACTATGAGACTTCTGTGAAATATATTATTCTGTCATAATTACAATTATTGAATGTGATCCCAGTGCTCAGAGCTGCCTGGCCTCATTGGGAGTTTAGGGCAAACAACAAGTAGGCACTCAGGTCAATTATATCATCCACTCTTATTTAAGTTATTTTCTGTCATTTTAAGATGTAAGGCTCAGAAGCAATCTTATTTGCCTTTTCTGCTCCATGCTTTGTAAAATGAGATCTCATGAGAATAGTTTTACGGAAAGGGAAAAACATACTGGTAATAAAGAGGGGAAAAAAAAAAGGGTAGAACTGTCTATAGTAGTAATGTATGACCTCTTTGTATATTGCACTAAATGGCGGTATTTGATAGTATCATCCGGATTTAAAAGAGAAATACAGTTGCATTGAGTAAAAATGACTTAGTTTCCCCCGATGCCAAATAGTCCATCCAAATCAGAGGAAGGAAGTAATTGAAATGTAGTCATTTATGCAGCAGACTAAGAGGAAATATTGTAAAGTAATTCTTAGCAGTTCTCAAATGGAGTTTGAATTTTTAAGAAGGTTCTTTTTGGCTGGAAAAAAATCAGGCCAATTACAGGAAGTTTTGTAGTTAGAGAGTTGGCCAACTGAAAAATGTAAGGCAACATTGCTAGTTGGAGGGGACCAAATGTTTGGTTCCCATCGACGATGTTTCTGAGGCCAAGACAGACATTGCTGGCCAATCAGACTATTCTGAACAGGATTTTAGAGTAATGCCTGGACAGCTGTTCTGATCAGCTTAAATATGCAGGCTGTCTGCATGTTTAGCTATTCAAGGAGAATTTTATATGTTTAGGTGACTCACAGATAAAAATAAATTTTAAATTATCATTTTGTTGAAACTAATTTTGTATACCTACACCTAAAAGGAATTTGGTGACATTTTGAAAACCGTGCTGTGAGTCATGGTAACCTTATTATATTTCTGCTATAGCACTTTGAAATGCATTTTCTAAAATAAGTCCTAACATAAAATACATTCTTTTTGGTTTTTTTCTGTTAAACAGGTAAATACTTCTAGAGTTTATTTTCTCGGCAGAGTTTATTTTCTGGGTAGAGTTTATTTTCTGAATGTTATTGTCCAAAGGCTTTTCTTTCATTTTGTTTTTGTGCTGTTGCAATTTAGAAAAACAGATTAAAACAATTACTACTCTGATGACCAAAATCTGGAGGTCTGGACTCTGCTGATCTTTTGGGCTTTGAACACAACGCTGAGTTCAAACTAAGACTGGGGTTTCCAGCCCCAGATTGATTCTTCTGTCCAACTATTAAACTATGACACAGAAAAACAGCATTTCTTTACTTTCTAGGGGTTGAGTTTTGCTTTATAATATCTTGTCGCTTTCTCTTCTTCAGCATTTTACTGTACAGCAAATATTAGAGATAAGTTTCAATATTCTTGTACTGCTTATAAAGGGTAACTTGCTTCCATAAACTGCAATTTTCTGAGCAGAGACTGTATTTCTATGTGAAGTCCTTCCAGCATAAAAAAATACGAACACTGGGTATGCGTCATATTGAATAAGTATCTTTCGTTCTTATCAGAATATCCTGTTTATAAATAATCTATGAAAAAAACTTCCTGCAAAGGTGCTGTAAAATACATTAAGTACTCCTGAAACCAAGCTTCTGTATTGCTTCTTTATTTGAAATTAACCTTGAGTTTCCTGTAGCCTTGTTTATTGTCACCCCTTGACATGGTCTTGCTCTGTTGATTTACTCCCTTGTAGCCTGAGGTTCCTCCAGTATTTATGTGGTACCTTCATATGCTGTTTGCAGGTCAGTTAATTCCTTTGCAGCTCAAAGGTAAAAGTTTGCATCACTTTCCGCTGGTTCAGGAGCCTTGATGTTGTTGAGGGGACAGAATGCCCTCGGGTCCTCTTGAAAGAACTGGGAGGCCGAGGCACTCCATGTCTACAGGGCTGGGCTTATAATTAGCAAAAGTGACCCAAGCTAGAAGTGGCTTTGAATGTATTGTTTCTGTGAGAATTTATTCTCATATTTCAGTAGACAGAGTTCGACACAGGTTTTCTATTTATATAAAGACTATAAAACATTGCTTGTTTTAGAGTCTGAAACTCCTCTCTACACGTCCATCTCCTGTCTTGTAAGTTCAATGGTCAATAGTAATGTCATTCAATGTAAATGACAATGGTCATTAGTATCAGAAATTATTATTTCTGTCCTTTTTCTTTGCAAGATAGCTAGCTGTTTGCTAAATAGAAGCTGCTGATGTGGGGGAATATGCTTTATCCAGGAGATCAGCAGATCACAGCAGAGACACTTAGCACTTTTGTTAGCATTAGACGTATACCAAGTGACTTAGTTAATGGGGTGGAAGCTTAACCCAGTTAAATGATTTGACCTGGTGTTCTCTGACAATGCGTCCTGATTGCTGTA
Organism: Chionis minor; assembly: GCA_013398295.1. NCBI lineage: Eukaryota > Metazoa > Chordata > Aves > Charadriiformes > Chionidae > Chionis > Chionis minor. The sequence continues at coordinate 582,616 of VZSF01001160.1, read as the reverse complement.
TCTTTACATCTGCTATAGCAAGGAGTGCAAACAAATGCAACATGCAAACACGTTTAAATAAGCATAATTGTTATTTTAAAAAACTGTGGTATTTTCCAAAAGTTTAATGTTGTCGAAAGCAGGAAAGGGAGGAAAATACCATTATATTTTCATATGTACTCACTGTAGGTTGATGTTTCTGTCGCATGCACTGTTAAGTGCTTAAATTTACTATGTATGGATGAGGCATCCATGCTTGCAGATGAACCTGATGTATTGAAAATTTCAGTATCCATCCTCATTCTTAAAAGGATTAAGCAAAATCATATTTTTATAGCAGGAAAAAATTGCAAAAGTAACCAGAAGCCCTGGAAAAGATCCACACCCTGAGGCTGAGGGTAAAATTGGTGTAAATTGATGTTAGCTCTAATGGGAGTATTTTCCATTTGATATAGCATGAGCATATTGTATTAGTCACTTGTTTGCTAGCACCACTTTAACACTACACTCTCATCGTAAAAAATATTTCTTTTGGAAATTATTTTTGGCAAAACCAGTTAGGACTCCAGAACAAAATGATAACAGTGTTTGATAAGATATTTTGATTCATCTTTATAAGCAGAATAGAGACTTGGAGTGCTTCCTGAGTGGGAAAGATCATTGCAGATCATAGCTCACCCTCCACCACAGCTCCAGCTGGGTGCAGACTGACAACATACTCAGCTGCAGTAACAAGATAAAAGCTGTTCCAATTATGTAAGCTGTTGCCTGATCAGAAAACCTGAAGGGAGGTCAGTCATCCTGAGTCATTACTGTAAGCTGATCTACCTAAATCTACTTTTGTTGAATTTAACTATTTTGCTATTGATTTTGACAGGAGAGCATCCATGCTGTCCTACTGGAGGCTGCATAGCATAATAAGATGATCTAAAAGCATCATTTAACTCCTAGCTAGATGATGTAGTAAGTTAGGAGGGTTGCTCCAAAAGGTACTATTTCCAAAATACAATATGCATAAGGGTTAGCTAGTCAGTATTAATTAAATAGCTGCTGCATTCCACCCCAGAAGTGGTTGCTTCTCTGTAGAGAGGGATGCTGCATGTGAAACAGGCCCTTGCAAAATAAAAACCCAGAGCATTTTATACATGTTACTTCAGCCACCTATGAGATGAAATCACTCTCAGGATGATCTATAGCAGCTTTTCAGCAACCAGAGCAGTACTATTAAATAGTTTAGGAAATCAAGCATGAACAGCATGCTCCCCTTCTGCTCCCCAGCCAAGGCAGTATGGGAGGGAAGTATTTCCAGGATACATTCTATTAAGAAGAATGCACTTACTTAATTTGGCATTTGATCAACAGAAAGCTTGGCCCTCTATCTTTTAAAAAGTTGCAATAGTTTCTCTAAATTGATGTTGTTGCTTTTATTACTATATCCTGAATTTCACGTACTATTCAAAAATTGGCACCTCCAGTCTCCTGTCATTATATTGAGACATTTTGTCATTGTTAATTAATGTAGCATAGGTCCTATTCTTAGACAACCTTTAGGAAACAACAAGAGTTTTGATCCAAGAATGGCTTGGACCAGCCCTCTTTACTTTGTTAAATCTGTTGAGACCGTATCGCAGAGTCTCAGTGTGTTTGGGAAAGAGATGAGTTTTTATTGTATTTATTTTATTACTTTATTAATTTTAAAGGATAGACCAGTCCCACAGCATCTTGGAAGTGTGAGAGAATATATGAAGAAGTTGGTCTATAACAGATGGTATTCCAATTCATTATGAAGCAAGCATTCAATAATTAATAGTTACTTCAAGTGCCCACAATATATTATAATCATGGTTGGATTCAATTACAAGAGACATAAAGGGAAGTATTGTACTTTTTCTTCCCCTGATGGTATAATGAAGTGGAGGCAGTTGGGATCCATAAATATTGGAGAACAGTCAAGTTGTTACATGTATAAGAGGAACTGCTTTTTCCAGCTGCCTGGATGTGTAGCATCTTCCTTCTGCTTGAGCAATGACTGTAACTAGGAACTGGTGAGAATACAGCTTGGTTGACATGGTGTGATTGCTTCTGATCCAGCAGAAACAAAGTTTCTCTTGGCAGCATATTTGAATGCTGTGTTCCAGCATTAACTAGATATTTCATGGTGGTACGGCGTCTTTCGTCGTGACACTGGACAGCTACTTTGCCAACTTCAAGGTGCAAGTCCCAAAAGCAGTCGGGAGCAGTGCCTTGTGAGGGGAGCATTTTGCCCGTAAGGATTTGCACCTTCTGGCAGTATCTAGAAAGACTGGGAGGAGGAAGAGGAGGCCAGCAGGATCGTGTCCTAAAGTTCCCATGCCAGCTGCCACAGAGAAATGTATTCTCATGAGAAGAGGAATCCTGCTTCACCTGGGTAAGACTGTGCCCCCAGGATTAGTACATGCGGCTGTTTGCTGGTCAGGCAGCAGGGCTGGCTGCAGCAATGAGAACCAACTTGACATCAGCAAAAGAAGACTGAAAATCAATGTTTCCGTGGCCAAATAACCACATCATCTTATCATTGCTGTGTCAGTTGTGCCTATCTAGTTCCACACCACTGTGAGTCAAAAGATCGAGAGTCACAGGAAAGCAAGGTCCAAGCAGAAAGCAGATGATACTTCCTCACTACAGGCAAGCAGGAATGGAGAAGGTAAAGAGTGGTCTTCTATGTAAGTGTTGCAGGTGAGATTGGCAAAAACAAGGTGGAAGTGAGTTTTGAATGTGTAGCTGGTTATAGATTGTGGATAGTACACACTTAGTGTATTACGAGTTTATTTTTTCTATTTCTGCCTCTTTTTTTTTTTTTTTGACAAAGTCATTCCACATTCAGCATTTATTATCTCATCTCACGGGGAGTGGAGCCCTTTCTTTGCTTTTAGTCCTTCTTCTCATCATCCACATTTTTGTAGATAGCAGTCACTCTTGCAGTCATGTCATTCATTTTCCTTTTTACTTTCTTTTTTCTACCAGATCCCATTGACCATAAACTTATGATTTTGCCCAGAAGTCACTTTGTAGATGTGTTTTAAAATCCTGAAAGAAGGAAAACTTGCAGCAAAATGAGTGTTTTGGTTAAACCTTTGAAATACAATGGTAGCTATTATTCTCTGGGATGAATAACATTGCTTTCAGCATCAGGCAAATAATGAATGGAAAACCAAATGTGCTCTAAAGAAGTTGAAGCTTTTTTAAAAGGGCTACTGCCCAAGTATGTCATCCAACAGAGGAAAGTTGGTAGCTGCATTGTTTTTTGTACGACAGCTACCCAGACGGTGATGTGATACCTTTTATTGGGCTAACCAAAGTTAAAATTAGAACTGAGCAAATAAATCCCAATGAGTAACAGAGTTCGTACATTTAACCTTTCTTGCTTCTCAATAAGATCAACTTTTTCAAACCTGGCCACTGATTTTTGGCTTCCAGTTTACTGTATGCTGAGAGAGGACCTAATTGCTAAGCCTGGTGAGCTTCCTACCTTCAGCTTGACAATTTTGATTGCACCAGAACTAATAGGCACAAAAATACAGTCTAGTCCTACTTGTTCAGGATTATTGCACTGGCCAGAAAAACAATTTCTACAAATGCTCTTCCAGGCCTCTGTCATTTGGAGGTATCCACTAGACAAATCTGAACCCTGAGTGTTTGGCTGTATTAGGCTTCTTAGGTCTCAAACCAGCAGGCATGTCCGTTCTCCTGTGGCTAAGCTAGGAAATGAGTTTGGGTATTTACCTGTGTGTTTATTTGGGTTGCTACAGTAGAGCTGAGGAAGGCTTTGTGATAACATTCATGGAAACCCACATGCACCATGACTTTTTGCATAGAGGTTTGTTACCAAATCACTTCCACATTGACTTCTGACTGAAACCATTCCCCTCTTTCTCTCTCTCTGGTCATTGCCTTCCAACTGTAAATCTGTAGGTGCTCCCTCAGCCACCAAATGTAAAGACAAATTATTCCTTCTCTGCATCCCTTTTACCCTTGTTGATAGCTACCTCTCCTTCAAAACCAGCTGTGCACAACTGCAAGAGCGGTACAGCAGAGGTAAGCCGGTCAAACCGCCTGCGAATAGCAAAGTTGTGTAATTCTCTCTGATTCAGCACCGAGCGGGTGGGGCTGAGCAGTTTCCAAAATGGTAAACTTACTCACCAGAGTGGCCAGAGGACATTTTTGTTTCGGGGGGGAAAAAAATACCAAACCAAACAGCCAGAGGGTATAAACAAAAGGAGCACCCTTCTTCTTAATTTCTTATGTTTGCTTCATCATTCCTTAGGGCTAGGTTGTTGTCACGTGGCTTCCGCAGTGAGAAGACTGTGGGTTTTACTCTGGGTTGGGACAAACTGAAACTGGGCTAGGCAAGGCTCTGACAGTGTGCCTGGGCAGCCCCAGAGCCACACACTAGCCCTTTTCCCCTTCTCTCCCCACACACGAGCTGGTTCCTCCGTGCCCCCCAGCAGGTCAGAAGCGGGGATGTGCAGTTTTACATTCTCAAGGGTACACCTCCTGCTCCGGCGCACAACTCCAGCAGAAGCCACGTCTGCAGTCGGGCTGTGCCAGCATCCCTCAAGACTTGCTATGGATTGCCCCAGCTCCATGCCTCCACCTGGCTTGTGTCAGAGGTGTCATCTGGCTCCCCTCTCTGTGAACTGTAGCACCAGGTGGTGCTTGAAAAATACTCATAAACCAGTACAATAGGATTTGCCTCTCCTTACAGGCTCCCACATCTTTCTTCACCGTGTGCCCGCGGGGATATCTTTGGGTTAATGCACCACAGTGTCTCTGCTAGGATTGGCTCAGTCCCTGTCTTTTCCCTCGCTAAGGCCTGCATTATCAAAACTAACTGCCTCTTTGTGCTTGGATTGTGCCTGGATTGTGCTTGTTTTTCAGATGCCCCAATTAAACTCGAGGCCCGTAGCTCAGTCTGGGAACCCAGAAAGTGAGACTCCAGATTCAGAGAATTCGGTTGCGGGTGAATAGAGCTATTGTTCGGCTGCTCCCATGCTCATACCTTTGCAATCTGGCTGGATCCTGCTAGCTGTGAAAAAGCACTTAGTTTGCATCACACCTCTTCTAGGAGAAAACAAAGTATAGCTTTCAGAACCATCTTTTCTTCCTCGTTTCTTCTAGTTTGCATCATGTAAATTCAAACTGTCTTGTCTTAATTCTTTTCTGCACTTGGGCCGCAAAAGCATGTGCATTTTATCCTCTCTGAGCTCTGCAGAAACAGCTTTACAAACCACAGAGACTATTTTAAAATAAATGGCCATTTTTTGAAATCCTATCATTACACAGCCGAGGCTTGATTGTGGTCCTCTGAGTGCTTCATAGCAGCAAAATTCCTGCATTTTGGGAATTGTGCTGTCTATTCATCCCGTTGGAGTGGATCCAAAAGCAAAGCGTGGAACTGTTGTGAACGCTGGCAACTGCTCACAATGTTACTTTCTCTAATAGATGGCCTGTATGTCAGTTTGTGGAATGCTCAAATGTTGATTCATCATCATTTGGAGTGTGGGGATTTTTTTATTTTAAAATGAAGATGCACAGAAATGACCTTTAAGAAGTCCAGTCGCTTTCATTACTTCTGGCACAACAGAACTGAAATCAGCTGCAATGTGGGGCAGCGAAACCCTCAGTTCTGCGATTTATTATTTGGTATTTTTCTTTCTTAATATGAACATTTATGAAGGTAAACACAGGTTTCAAAACAAGTCCATCTAAGAAAGTAATCGTGAAAGTTGAGAAATACCACGCTGGATGATGCCTTAGGGAAAGGTTTGTGGTCTCCATCCTGCACATGCTCCATAACATGCGTGTCCCAAGCAAGCCATCCAAGCAATGCCAGCAGGCAGCCAAGTCACACAGCTTGCTTGTCGTAGTCTGTAAGTACCGGGGCAGTCTTATGCCTTTTCTTCAAAAGCTTCCAGTTGAACTTTTGGGTTTGTTTTTGTCTAGCTTCCAAGAAGCCACTGGCTCCCAAGGAAAGCCTGGGAGACTGTAGACACTGGCAGCTACTTAGCTGAGTTTGTTGATTAATTTAGGTCTGGCACCAGTGTGAATGTGAGGGCTAACTAAATGGCTTGCAACCAAGTGAGGTGTCCTTGGCTGCTTCTGGGACCATGATTACATCCCCCTAGACTGGAGTTGTCACTGGCTGTATGCACAGCACCTGGTGCTGCCGCTTTCAGAGAGGTACGGACCCAAATTCCTCCTCCTGTCAGCCCTAGGAGATGCAGCCCCCTTGGGAGAGGAGACCTGTTCCTTGGGTAACCCAAAACAGAGTGAACCTGAACACGGGGGCACCTTGACGCTGCAGTTGCCCTGCTTTTGAATGGTGTTATCCTGACTTCCTCTGGGGACCTGCTGCAACAAGTGCCTGCAGGAGAGGAGCGCCTTCTGCCTGTAATGTAATTATTCTTATTGACCTCATCAGGGCCTCTGATGTGTGAACATCTCCCAGGGAAGGGGCTAAATTATGTGGTCTGTTAGCACGGTGAGCAGTTTCCAAAGTACTTCCAGCACCGTAATCTTCTCTTTGTTTAATAATAGCAATCTTATTTATTATCTGACTTCCATACCGGTGCAAACTACACTACAGCCATACAGACTGACTTTAATTTGATCAATATTATATTCAATTTAATCATAACATAATAAAACCAGTTAGAATTTTAAGTGACTTGGTAAAGAGGTAGCTCTGTGTTGTTTTTCAAACTAGCTTAATTAAAACTCCAAATCCCCAAAGCCACAAATTCTGTTCTGAAAATAGTTTAGCACCAATCAGCCTCTCACAAGACATTGTTTTGTATGTCAGGATACCTGCCAGCCACTACCTTGAGACTTCAGAGTCTATGTTTAAAGATACCTAAAATAAATAGGGTACACCACATGTAAATACATTTTTAAAATTCTGTGAAGCCTTAAAACTGTTGATTAATTGTTTTCTTTGGTCACAAGTAATTCAGATGACTCTCTTGGGTTTAACCTGCTAATATATACAAGGCATGTGACTGATACTTTCCCAAAGTAAATACTATTCCCTGTCTCTGTTCACCTCATGCTTCTAAATGATGTATAAAAGATGTATACCACTGTCAGAAAACTTGGGGATTTGGCAGAAACCCCCTGCAGATCTGTGTAATGTCACCAAAAGCCCACCTCTGGGACATTTAATGATGCTCCCATCTTCCCCTGGAAGACCCTTAGATAGCTGAGAGGCAGGTAGATGAATTACACTGCCTTCCGAAGTACATTTTTTCTCTTGCCCAAGTGGCTGTGTGTTTTCCTTTTGGTGTGAAGGTCTGAGATTAATCTGACCTGGGTGAACCAGTAGCAAAACGAGACGGGTTATATTAACAAATTTCTACTTTGTTGTTGCTGGCATACCGGCATATTTGTGTACTTTTGGGTCCTTCTGGGTTTAAACACATGGAGAATATCCAGGGTTTAATTAGGCAGATCGGTGGGCAGTTCAATATATCTATTAAATATTGCTTCTTTAATAATTGGCTATACTGCTTATTATGAAACTGCGTAACTAGCAGAAGTTTCAACAGATCAGTGCAGGATTACCCCAATTTTCTCCAGTATATTATCTGAACGTATCTTGATGGTTGGAAGTGAAAAAGACTGATTATGATTGTCAGTTCATTGCTCTCAGTATGTGTGGTACTGTCAGTAGGACAGATTGGGTATTAATTGAGTGTGCTTCATTTAAATCAGAAGCCAAGAAGAAGAAGTAGGGAGGGTTTCTTACTTATACCAGCTCTAATGTCGCATAGCCAATTTTCTTAAGGGAAAAAAAAGTAATCAGTAGATTGTTTAAGCTTTGTATCTGGAAAATAACAATAAGGAGGGGTTCTGTGTAAAATTGCCTTTTGTTTTGTTTCCAGATAAAATAAGGTATGTTGTACCAGTTGCAGGGACAGTCAAAGCGAACGTCCTGTACAGCCAAAGCCAGATGAGCGAAAAGCACAAATACATTCTGAGAGCAAACCCAGGGAGCACTTCGCCCGTGTAGGAGCAAGACACATGTGGCTTGGATTGCTCTAACCAGATCTGCGGCTCAGGTTAATTGCGGGAGCAGCTCCAGCTCATCCCTCCCTGCTCCGGGGCTGCGGGCGGCGGCGCTCTGCTCTCCCAACACCGCCACCTGCCAGCAGCTCCGCCGCACCGCAGCTTCTCCCGCACCCCGCACCCCCCCGGGCCCGCTGTCGGCAAGCTGTAACTTTTTATTACAGGTGACTTCCAATTAATGGCCCTGAGTCTCCTCTCGCTCGTTTGGGTGTGAATAATAGCACCCATGTGAAGGAGAGGAGGCTCCGGCTTGGTGGATTTCATTCCTCCAGCCCTCACCTCTCGAAGTTTTTTTAAGCCGTTAGGTGTCATTCGAAAAAAAGGCCTGGGAGAAATTCTGATGTGAAATGGGAACAGCAGCAGGAGGAATGAACTCACAGGGTTGAGTAGGTGAAGTGATGATCTTACAGGATGCGCACCATTGGAAACTTGTATTTTAGCAAAAATGGCAGCTTTCACCTCTCTGTGCTTGGCAGGGGCAGCTGCTTTTGAACTGGATGCTGGCTGGAGGGAAAAATCTTCTGTCAAAATAAGCATGTCTTCTTTTGGGGGAGCAGGGGGTGGGATCAAGAATTTCTGCGCATGCAGAACAGCTCTCTAGTACAGAGAGGGTCCATCCTCCTCTGCAATAATCAATCTTCCATTTTATAAAATGTTTCTAGAGTACTCCTTCTTTGTTGCATTTTTTAGTTGGTATAGCAGCCGGGGAAAATGCAGGTTTTGGTTTGTCTCACAAATGGAAAACAAAGAAGTACCTCATGTATGTCACTCTTCATGTGATTTCATTAGCTCTTATCCTTTATCAGACAGAGCAGATGTTCAAGGGTAAACCTAACACAAAAACACATAACTCACACAAAATAATTTTTATTATCTCTAGAAGACAAACTATTTACAGCAGTAAAGTAACAAAAAGGAATACGAGCATATGCCGCTTCATTCTGTTTGCTTGGCCTATGGCCTCTTGAATAGCTGCTGCTGGGAATCCCATAGTTAAGACGGCATCAGCATTTCTGTTATAATTTACTTTTTCTGTTGTTTTAGCATATATGATAAGGACTGCTACAACAGTCCATTGTCTCCCTATTGGAGGAATATTTTCTGCTGCGTACAAGTACTTTTCAGTTTGAGGTACTGGTGGCATTTATAGCCAGTTTAGTTTATGCTCTGTTCCTTTTGGTTTGCATTTGTACAAATACAGATGATGAGGATCACTTTGAAGACTTTTGCAATGAGAAAGTCCCTTTTGTAAGGCTAACTTTTTTGAATTCTTAGAAAATGTAATTTAAACAATAGAAGTATGCAAGTTTGACTGTGCCAGGACATTCTATGTTAATAAACTTTTAAAATGTTACTCATTATCTTTATCTTGCCACAAATAAATTAAATGCTTTGCATGTTCCAGGGGTTTATGGAAAACTGTCAAAATGATGAGTTGTTTGATAAAATTTATAAACATTTATTCAAGTAAGTCTCACTGTAACTTTTAGATACTTTCTTGTACTTTCCTTTTATTTAAGGACTTTGACCATATGCCATTTTTAATCCTGTTACAGTTTTAAAACCTTTTAGTGTGGTCTCCAGATCTCATTTACATCCATTTAGCTTTCTGAATATTTTGCAGTAGGGGAGCTTTGTCAGGAGCACCTCTTTGATACACTCAGGCCAGTCTCGAGGTTTATTAACATTATCTCTTGGAGGAAAAGAGCCTGTGTGAGAAATACTGTTTGTTCACACTGGTAGATGCTCTTAACTGTAAAACATGATTAAGCACAGAAATTAATGAAGGTGCATAAGCATTTGAAAGGCTGCAGCTTGATAAGCCACCAAAGGATGAACAGTAGAGTAACTCCCATACGCTCTCCTGTGTGAAAGTGCCACGTCTCCATCATGACTCTATGAGTTACTACGGAGCTTCCCAATTGCTGTGTGCTAATGCACAATGATAATAAAATACTTTCCCAAATTCCAGGTCTCTCTGCAAGAATTTGCAGGGTTGAAGTTTATCACACCCACGCCTCCAACGACAGCAGATGTGTGTGACCTTCTTTTTCATTATCTTAGTTACTGGATCGAGAATTCTTTATCTTTAGTAAAATGTTAATAACAATAGAAATGTGTAAGCTCAGTCTGATATGCAAACCACCTTTGGTACCTTGTCAATGCATAGTCAATTAGCAAAACAGAACTGGAATCAGTGAGTTGTGCCAATTTACATAGCCTTCAATATGGTGTCTATCAGAGACATTTATTTATTTTGAGCCATCTCGTAAGTACAAAAAAAAAAAGTGTTAAAATAATTCATAGCACCATAAAAGTAGTAAAAGCAGGGACACTCCAGTGCCAACGTATACACGTTCCTCTGTAGCGTGTTTATTGCACACTTTCTTGTGTGGTAAGGGACCCTTAGGAAGGCCTATGCCCAAGACCTAGAAGAGTGAATTTCCTAAACAAAAGAAAATACACGTGAATTCTAGTAATACAGTGCCTTCCTCTGCTTCTGGGAGAATTCTGTAGCCATGAAAAATGGGCTTTCTAGCAATTTTGACTTGCCAATAAAACCAATAATCATGAAGATAAATGTGTATGTGCTCAATGCCATCTTCACTATTGTTAACTATAAAGCTTTTTTACTTTTTAGGTGGGTGCTAAGTTGAACCTTTATTATGACCAGCTAATGGCTGACACCGTTTAATGGCTGACTGCTTTGAAGGCATCACTGGAGAAGGAGCTGAATTACATACAAAGTGGTATTTGTGAACAGCTATGGCTCTGTCAAGCTGGATGAGCCCAGGCTGACCAATAAACAGAACTAATGAACGTATCCTTTCAATAGCAATTGATACCACGTAATGCTTATACAAAAGAGGTAAGGTTTTTGATGACATGACTTCTGCTTTAACTGCTGGCATATAACAAAGTCTCTGTGCGTATCCGATAGCAGGACAGAGTTTTCAGTGTTGAACCTCTGATTTTGCTAAAACTACTACAACTTTGAATGTTGCTTGGAAAAGTACGTACTTCTTCAAACAGAGATGCAAATGGGGGGGAAAAAAAAAAAAGCCTTGAAACTGTGCTTAATGTGGAGTTACGACCAGAAAGGATACTGACCTTTGATACGGTAGACTTGTGAGAGAGGGCAAGGGAGAGGTAAAAAGCTGAGACAAATACCATACCTGTAGCACTGAATGGGTGAAACTAAGGTGGGAGGATTAAGGTTGGGAGGGCCTATTTCCCTCCCAGGCTGGATTTTACTTCATGAGAAATTTAAATGAGAGAGCAGTCTTCCTTCATGACATGTCACCATTATCAATATCGAGAGGAAACAGAGGTTGCTGCTAACGACAAGCATCTCCCTGCTTCTCCGATGAGAGGGGAGATAGGGAACCAGGGCATTGGGAGACTCAGGGACAGCAACAGCCCTCAGCAAGCTCTTTTAGTGTCTGTGAAGTGTGGTGTAGGCACAGTACGGGGAGGCCGAGTCCCATTTCAGCAGGTGTTTAAAGCAAGGAAGATGGACCAATTCCTCATCCCAATACTGATGCTACCACGAAAGAGGCACGGACCCGCTGAGCTCACCCCACAGACAATATTGTCATGCTGTAGATGTTGCTTCAGAGGTGAGTTTTAGGCCTAATCGGAAGGTGCTTTAGTGATGATCACACCTTTTTCTTTTCTTTCCCCCCCTACGGGAAAAATAAATCAGTGTAACAAATCTGTGTGAGTTGCTCTGTAACCGCCCTGCCTTAGGTACGATTTCTTCATATATTCTTGTTAACCAAATGAGTTATGGCAGGGACTGAGTGTAAAGTTCAGTTGCTGTCACCTCTTGTCTTCATTTTATAACGGAGATGAAACTTCTTCCATTTTCTGAGTGTTTTAGCAAGTTCCCTGCTGTTATTTGGATGCCTGAATTGTTATTTGATACCCTCATTGTGATTTGTATGTTTCTGACACCGGGTGATGTTAATATTTAATGAATTTTAGACCATCACAAAGAGAAGATTTGATGCACACAATGATAAAAGTACTCTTCTGTGGTAGTTGTCACTTGAGAAATTATTAGGCTAGATTTTTTATTTTTTTTTCCTACAGCTGCTGCTTTAGAAGGGCTGTGGCTGCACTGGAATTAGAAAAAGGAAACGTAGCCACTGATTACAGATAGAGAAGTAAGAAAAAGCTAGTTTGCCAAAAGATTCAGTACATCTTTCCAATGGAAAAAACATTCGGACATGTGAAAAATCTCTTCTGAAGTAGTGTGCAATGATATGTACCTCTACAGGCTCACCTATGTTTAAAATGCAGGGAATTGTGAAGACCACATTCCACAGAAAAAATATATATCCAGGTTACATTATATTCCTGTACTGAGTTTGTTACGCATTCTACACAATGTGGAAAAAAAATTTGTATGCCATTTTTTATTTTCAGGGAATATAAAACCCTTTTAATGGCATCTAAATTACCATATTTGCCTATGCAGCTTCAACCTGTGTACATATTGAGGTCGGGAGATAAGAAAAAAGTAGTCTTTCTTTTCTCACAGAGAGGGATTTTGCTAGCGATGTCTACAAGTTTACCAATATCAGTTTTCCACAGTCCCTATCATAGGTGCCATTTTAGCTATTTTAGAACTTTTGCTTCCTACCCTTAAAGCAGGTGATGAATTGTGTTGGAAATGAGGTGTACCTACTTCTTAGAACCCTTATCTTACTTCTTAGAAAAAAGGTGCAGGCTTTCAGGCGTCTTGGCTTTGGGGTTTTATTCTTAAAACGGACATGCAAATCTAATTGTCTCGCATCTTACTGGGAAGTGAAATGTATTTAAAGCAGTCCTGTAGGTACCAGCCCGCCAGGCACCTGATTTGCCACTACTGTAAGTTTTTTTAAATAGCAGCTCACATCCACCCCCCCACCCCCTCCCAAAGAAAGAAAATAAGAACGTGTATAAATCTGAAAGTGTTTTTCAGCTTGTTGTCAGCCCTAGGTTATTTCGGAGAGCGTTCACTTCCCCGAGTGAAACATCCCGTTTTGAAGGAAAACGGTTTGTAGAACAGGCTTGGGAAGACCCGTCGCAGACAAACCTCCTGCCCCGCTCCAGCAGTGCCATCCCGTACGCAATTTGTGGGCGCAGAAGCTGGGTTTGGGAGATGCCTACAGCTAACGCTGCCCGGTTCACACCTAGGGTGGCAGAGCCTGGACCTGCACTCGGCAAGTGTGAAGGAGGAGCCCACCGGGCAGCGGCGCACCGAGGGGACCCGCAGGGCANGGGGAGGGGGCCCCGGGGGGGGGGGGGGGGCCGGGGGAGGGGGGGCCGGCGCCGGTGGCCGTCCCCCCGCCGAGCCCCCCCCCCGGGGAGCGGGAGCCCCGGCGCCGGGTGGGGAGGGCCACAGAAAGCCCCTTTTGGGGGGCAGCGGCCCCGAGCGAGCGGCCGGCCCCGGCCCGCGGAACCTTGTGCTGCGGCCGCCGTGAGCGAGGGGGCAGCGCGGGGGACGAGGGGAGGCGGGAGCGGGGATCCCGCCGGCCCGGCCCGGGCGGGGAGCGGAGCCCC
>VZSF01001160.1:518385-568224 GCA_013398295.1 Chionis minor | reverse complement strand
AGGTGTTACTGCGTGGTTTGGGGCAGGTGAACACAGGAACCCTGCCTCCCCACCCCCCGCCCCTTCCTTAACGTCCCTTCCACCCCCCACCCCTTTCTTTTTTTATTTTTATTTTTTTCCTGCTTCCCCTTGGGGATTATGTTTTCCTGCTATCTGGGCTATGGAGCGGGGGCGGGGGGGGGGGGCGGAACACTGAATCAATTTCTAGTGCAAGCGAGGAGCTGTTAGATTTCGGGAAGTGATTCCAACATGACACAATACCAGCTAATCGGCGCGAGGGCCATAAAGGGATTTCTAATTTGATTCTGTTTGACAGTCAGCCTGCTAATTTTGACTCATTTGCCAAGTGGCTGTCATGTGTTAAAAGGATGCTTGGTTTAGGCTCGTGCTGTCCTCCTGGTCCAAGTCCTTAGGGTCCAATGGACAGCTTTCTGCTGATTTCAGTGAGCTCTGGATCTATCGTTATAGAAGTATCCTGCTTTGCATGGAGTACTCATTATTCCCCACACATCATCCGAGAAGAGAAAAAGCGTCCTTCTTTGCTATAACTGGGGCACAAAGCAAGTCTAGGTTTGTGCGGCAATGAAAGGCCAGTCATTTCCCAGTTCCCTTTGGACTCATAGAAAAGCTGAACATCCTTGCTTGCTTAAAACGGGCAAATTAAGGCATGATTTAAAAACGAAGGCTTAGAATGGAGCAGGGGTTAAACATGAGTGTGACGAAGGTGGTTTCCAAACCCAGTTGGGGGAACTGAAATATGTCAGTGTTTTAAATTTTTTATTTTTATTTCAGGATCTGTTGCAAAATGTGAAAATGAAGGGGAAATTCTGCAGATACCATTTATCACCGACAACCCTTGTATAATGTGTGTTTGCCTGGTAAGTTTGGATTTCAGACAGCGAGAACATTCAAGCCTGTACTAGAAGTAATTGCACAGAGGGGAATATTTCACATAATCACATAATCAAATCTTGGGTGCCTCTGTCGCCTTTATGTAACACAAGGTTATCTCAGAGCTGAGCTAATGGAAAGTAACCCAATCCATGATCTGGCAATCATTTCTTTGACTTTAAAACTCTCAGGCACAAAGTTGTACATGACTTTAATATGACATTGTGAAACCGCATCTACTGTGTGAATTTGGAGGGGGAACTGTTTTCACCAAGTCAGGGGTGCAGGCGAAAGTCTTTGCACGTAGCTCAGCAAAGAGGGTGAAAGGTGAGGTTTGGAATCGCTGCTGCTTCGAGCTCCCACGTGCTTAGTGTCAGACGCCGGCGGCTGAGGAGCTGCCCAAGGGTGCGAGGTGAAGGCTGCAATGTGACTACACATGCTGTAACGAGACGGCAGCGAAAGCACCAGTGATGCTTTCACCGGAGCGCTTTGTTCCAAGGACAACACTGCCCTACTGTGCTGGGAATTCAGTGGTTAGTAACGTCACTAGCTGATACGCATTTCGGGGAGAAACATTCCTTTTCCTTGTCACCCTGCTTTGCAGTCAGGCATTTTGGGGAGATGTGTTCTCTTTCCTTGTAACTCAGCTTTGGAGTTAAGCGTTTTCGGGAGCAATTCAGCTGGACAAGCCAAGGCTTTAGGAGTTATTGAAAAACAGTTGTTCTAAAGAAAACTGTGTACAATATATTTAAAAGAAAGCCATAAACCTTAATTTGCTGTTGAATGCAAAGAAAAGCATAGACCAGAAAGCACTACGTTTTACATTTTGGAAGTTATAGAGTAGCTGAATGTACAGAATGCGTTCTACTTTGGGACTGAAATATCAAGACACTCTATCCCCCCTTCTATTATTGCTATTTATATTATCAGCATTAGCCAGCATTATTATAAGTCTGTAAAAGATAGAATTATTTCAGATGCTGTTTAGAAGGCAATTTTGGCAACTCTAGGACCCTGATCTTGAGCACCCTGAGGTTAATGTATATCACTGTACTGAGTTCAATAGATTTTAAGTGAGACTCGGTGATAACTTTTTAGCTAATAGTGATAAAGTTATTGATTCTTCTGAGTAGAGGGGGATGGGGAAAGGAGGAGCATGGGATGTGGTGAGTAAAGAAATCAAAGGGAAAACAAAAAAAGACACGAAGCTGTGTTTTATCATGGATCACCTTCCCAAATATGTCTGCCACCACTCTTGCTAATGGAAGCTGGTGTTAACCAGCGAGGAAGCAATTTATCTGTGAAGGAGCAGAAGTTCAGTCCTGGGCATCAGGGCAATAATGCATTAGGGTAAAATACTTGTATTTATAGATCTCTCTAGACCTTGGCTTTATTAAATCAATGAGCAGCACCCTTTTAAGTGCATGAACATGAAGAACTGCAAAAAACATTAGATGTAAGAAGTCTAAATCTCTGCGGTTTATAGGGCATACTTTAGCGAAATGGCAACCGAGGGCATTTGGCTCTCTTCTATGCAAGGAGGACACTATGTTTTATTAAGAATATGGACGCCTACTGAGTTACTGCAGTTACTTGCACCAGATACACTCTGTTTTATTTCTGCAAAAGGATAAATGTGATCTCTGTTTCTTGAGTTGGAAGCTGGGAGACCTGGTAGAGGAGAAGGAAACCAGTCTGGAGATACTAACTTTAACACTGTGCAGCATCCAAAGCAATGACTTATTGGACAGCTGGTTGCTGAATCTTTGTTCAGGCCTGGTACAAGGGAAGAGATCAATTTTAAGAGGTCTGGGGAGGGCAGAAACAAAAGAAGTGACATGGTGATTTGTGACCAGGAGGGAAGAAAGAACCAGGTTTCCTTACATCCAACTAGAAATATTGATTGTTTAATAGCAATTCAGTGAGGAACTTTCTCTGGAAGACTGATCATACTCTTCAAGGGCAAACCTGATGGATGTTCATATCGTAAGAAGTGAGCAACTAAAAAGAGAGCTTAATCAGCTGTTCAGGAAGGAAGCGGTTGCTGTCCAGGAGAGGACAGAAAATTCAACAGAGGGCACTTGTGTTAAAAACACCAGTAAAGTGAGTAGCTGAAATATTGGTTTAGATTATGGCAGGTCTCCCCTAGTGGTGATACATTTCCATGACTGCAAGCTGCCATAAATAACTGCACAAGTTACAGAAATCTGAATGGCTCTGGGAAGAGGAGAAATACCTACATAACTCCCTTCCAGGACTTTCCCATCTCACAAATGAGAGGAGGCAGTACTGAAATGGTGGAACCGAATCATCAAGTGTTTGACAGAGCTGACTGCAGGTTGTGTCCTGTGGAGCACAGAGAGGCAAGGGGGAGAGGCAGGCACCATACGCAAAGCAGTCGCCAGCTTTCTCTTAACAGATTAAATCAGTTGGGAGGGCAAAGCAAGGGATAGTACTCTAAGAGTAAATGTGCTAAAAACTGGAAATTCATAGGTTATGAGTAAGTTGCAATAATGCAACAAAGACTGCAAGGAGCAATGCAATTGCTCCACTGAGAAGTCTTGGTAGGAAGACCAAAACCAAAAGTTGTCTTTTCTCATTGGTTGGTGGAGACAAGGCGGACTGATTTTCATTATGGGAACATGAACAGGAACAAGGCAGATAGAGCAGAGTCTGACTTCTGGGGGTGCCGCTTTAATAAAGCTTCTTATGTTACTGGTAACACAAAACTCTGAACCTTGAATACAAAAGGGACACTGGTGGGGACCTCTGAGAGACAGACAGGTCTAGCTACCACACAAGATGAGTTCGTTCTTGAGCATCTGCTGTAACGTGGAAAAAAAAGTCGTGGTGATAGGGGAGTTCAGACTGGGGGACATGGGCTGAAGATTTTGTATATAGTACATAGTAAATCATTCACTTCTAAAGTATAGGTAATGCTTTTCTAGTAAAATGGCACTGCACCCACCATGAGATAACTCTGTTTTGGACTTCCCTACTTGTTGAAATGAAATGTGGTGGAGTGCACGGAACAGCATTGATGCTTGCCCTTAATATAAGGAAACAGGTAAGACTAAAATGTGTGTAAATGTGCACTGTAGCTCTGGATGCAAGAACTACCAGCTGAACAAGTCACTATGGCTAAAATCTAGAGTTCCCTAATTTGTAATTTATACGCCTCTGTGGTCTTAATAATGCCTGTAAAAGTGGTCATTTTTAACATCTGTAAGACAATAGTTTCAATATGAGCTTTTACAGTTACAACACTTTAGCAATGGTATATTGCTGTCCAAGTAATCATCTCTAAGCACTTAGTAAACATAGATGAATTTGATCTCCAAAGAACTGGTCATTAATTACAGCTGTCTGCAAAAAGTGGCCGTTTTTAATTTTTTTCAGAGAAAAACATCAAAGTCAAAGAAAGATTGTGGTTTATCCACAAAGAATTTCTTGTAGGACTGTGATGAAAGCTCAGGTCTCCTAACTCCTGGTCTAATGGTTTAACTACAAAGCCATCCCTTCTCACTTCATGCACTTTCACTTTACGAGTGGATGTGGGTGGTATAGTCACGGTGTATGAACAAACTTTCTATTTTGCCTTTCTGACAAGGGGCAGGCTGCATGGATGCCAGGTTTTTTGGTGTGTCTCCTCTCCCGAGCTTGTTCTGAGGCACGGATGGGCAAAGGCAAATTCAAGCTGACTTGATGATCCAGAGGTTTTGAGAACTGTGATTTATGACTTGCTGTTGCTATCTGCAAAATGCTGTTAGAGCCAGTGTGCTTTGGTCTTCTGCCCACTTCCACTTTGAATGTCTGTGGTTCTGCATCTCCGAAGAGATATGCTGTCTCCGGGAAGCTACCACACCACCTGGCTTTCCGTAGGGTTTGAGATTCAGGAATAGCACAAAAAAATAGGCTGAAGGCAACTGAAAGTACCTGCTTTCTCGTGCATTCACCTTATATGCTGTTAAATACAGAAACTGGAGAAAGCACTGGCATCCTTAGTACTTAGAGCTGACGGCTAAAATAGAAATTCAGAAGTTGCACTGGAAAAGTGTCGTTCTGAAGCTAGGTCATGCAAGAAGTGCGGGTGGGCCTACTCATGAAGTGCCAGTGTAGTATGACATGGTTGACTTTATAGCTAAAGACTCCTCTGATGGAAGGGATGGAAAATGCTCTAAGCTGCAGCAGACTCTGCATCAGAGGAAGGTGAACAACGGAAAGGTGATAGGCAGTAACAAGGACTGAGTAAACCAACTCTGTGAAAAAAGAAAAAATTGTCAAGAAAAGGGAAGCTCTCATTCAGATAACAATGTACCCCCTGATGGTACAAAGATGTTAGAGAATGTATAGCCGTGAGATTATTTTATGCTTAATGGTCAATAGTAAGAAAAGCTCGTGTCCTGCTGTTTTCTGAAAATCAAAGTAATGAAACTGTGGGTAATGAAGTGGACTGAAAAAAAGTTCGGGTTTTAAAGAACTTGTCTGAATTGGCATTGTGATTATAGGTAAAAGTATATAATCTTGATGGTATTCGTAATGGAATTACATTGATTCAACTTGAGAAATGGATTCTTTTGCTTCCCAGTTATTAAATGCTTTAAGACTGCAAGCAATTATAACTACACTACCTAACGCAAAAATTCTCTTCTAAAAATATTCTCATACATCTGCAGGAAAACAAGTTTATCTCAATCCATAGGAGCATTTCACACACCTCGTGCAGTTTGAGGAACCAAAATATGTCATGTATGACAGTGTCAGATCTTTATATTTCAGATGTGAAAGTTTTACGCTGAGAGTAGTGGAGGCATGAGTGAATTTCTGTGAGTAGAAACAAAACTTCATAAATGTGAAAGCTTACCACATTTTGGTAAGTTTTGGACTTTCTGTATATTGAGGACTTTGAAACGTTAGGGGGAAAATACTATTAACAGAATACTGGGGAACTTTTGATTAGATTTCTTTTATATGGTGGTCAGCATATAAAATAGGCATGGAATATTTAAGTTCAACTCTGGTACAAGTACGGTAAATGATCAAGTGCAGCGGAGTTTTTGTTGGTACAGCTTTTTGGCTGGAAGGTATCTAAAACTCAAAATAGAAATAGACTCACACCTGATATTATGGCATTTGCTTTCAAGAAATATATACCTCAACATACGCGTGGAAAAGACATGAAAATGCTGCAGTCCATCGGCAACAGGTGAAATGAGAACCCGTGTGTAATTATAGGACAAGAATGTAAAAGCCTATGGAATTAACTTAGCCTGAGTTAAATTTCTGAGTGCTGATTTTTTTGAAGGCGAGATGAGCTCAGCAGTGACAATGATGACAGATGGTGGTGCCAGTGGTGGTGGTGAGAGCCATGTCGTTTCATGTTCATTTATCATCATCTGCGTGGACCCTGAGCACCTTGCCAGAAGCAAGGAGAGATCCAAGAATAACCTATACATTGGCCAGTGGTGGATGTAGTTCTAAAATGAATGTACCAAAAATGCCAGCTGAAAGGGACAGGTGAGAAGCCAGGAACTGCAAGGAAAGAGATAAGTGTATCTCAGCTAACAGTGGCCTTCTCATTGCAAGAGCTTGCTTTTTCTTTTTTTTTTTTCCTTTTTTCAAGAGAATGAAGGGTTTTATTTTCGATGTGTTCTTTGTGGGGAGAAAAGGTCTTTTATTATTTTTTTTTTATTTTTCCAAAATACTTTAGAACAAAGTGAGTTGTGTCAAGAAACAGCTGATAAAAGCCAGTAGTGATCTTGACACACCACATCTAAACCACTACCATTTCCCCCCACCTTTTTTCCTCCCCCCTTCCCTCATGCCTGCGCCTCAAACTTGCCAACTGCACCTGAGGAGTGGTAATCATATGTCTCAACCTTTTATCACCTAAATCCAGAACAGAAGGAAATAAATGTGAGCCAGAAAGTGTAACCAAGTGTTGGAAACCTGAGAAAAGTTTGGAGACAGGAGCTCAGGAAACTAGAAATCAGAGCTTTGCTTGGCATAAGTTTTATTCAGCATGAAACATCATTCTGTAGTTTGAATTTCCGCTTTTAAATCCAAATGTGCAATGTAGAATTTGACCTTTGCTCATAAAAAATTATGTTAAATTCGTCATTATAAGATCCAGTGTTCTACCTAGCTTGAACCAACGGAGCAGTGAAACGGAGTTCAAGCAAACTGAAAAATGAAAGAAATAACCTCTACCCTTGGTCCTCCCTGTACACCTCTCACACCCCCATCCCCACTCCCCACAAAAGACACATCTCCTCACTGCAGGCTAAAGCAAGAAAGTTACTAGATTTGTGGGTGTTTTTTACCTATAGCATAACTGATTTCTGTGGCACAATACACAAGTTGAAAGCACGTAGCTAGCCTGAGAGCAAGTGTTTGACACATGTTCAGTGAAGATGGCAGTGTTTTAGTACATCAGGATTCAATTGTTGTTGCTTCAAGGTATAATGTGGCCCAGATGACTTTTAGTGGAGTAGTGCATATTAAAAAAAAAAATAATCATCAAACAATTCTTTCATACCTATTTTATTTAATTTAATTTCAATAGTTTACATACATCAACTACGGAATCTACCAAGACTGCATCTTCTTTCAATTTCAATAGTCTTGATCTTTATTACTGTATAATATAATCAGCTTTCTCTTCACCCACAAAAATAACAAACAGAGAGACAAAAAAGCCTAAGATACAGTAGTGTACTGGTAGTTTTCACCCCCATATTAATGGAAAAGAGAACGCTGTTTTGATTGGTGTTTGAAGGGTTCCTGAACACAAACATGCTCCAACATGATGAAAGCTCTATTAGTTTTTGTCCAATTTAAAAAAGATACAGATGTACATGCCATTTCTTAAATGAAAAAAAACAACACCCCACACCCAAAAAACAAACCCTGAAAACAAAAATGAGTCAAAACTCCATGTCTGGTGCAGCTGGGTGTCCCATATATGCTTTGTTGTGGAGACCCAAGGACAGTGTGTATATGTATGAAGATGGTTTTGCAAGGCATAAGTGAATTGAATGGAGAGCCAGAGCTGGTTAATTACCTGTTGTGGAGGTGATTGCTTTGGTAGGCTCTCCTGAAAGATGATTCAGGTAGATTCAGTTATACTTCTGAATTCACTCAACACCTTTGTGTAAGACAAGACTTTGGTCGGTCTGCGAATGAAACACAAACTACTGATGGCAGAAGATCGCAGCGTTGAGACAATGTTCAGGTCAGTTTAGTGCCATATACAGATACGGTCACGCTGGCCAAGTAGTACCATGTGCAACATCTCATCATCTCATCTAATTTTTTTCCTCTGAGGAATGAGTATGTATTGTATAGCGGGGTGTTGTCTGTGCCATCTGTGGACCTTTTGAAGTCCACTTTCTCCACTTTGTTTCACATCCCAGAGCTGCCTCAGTGTAGCACATCCCTGCGCAGGTATGTTTGCCTTCAACTTGATGTGCTTTGTTGTGACATTTATTTTGGAGACGTGATGCACCATCATATGTGACAGCTTATGATGAAGCCTTTCTGGAAATCTGCAGGCTTGAAGAAGCTATTTCATGTTGTTCTCAGACCACGTGGGATAGTGAAGAGTTCACTACTTGCACATTTCTAATATAGAGTCAGCTGCATTGAGCTACATGTGCACGCAGCGCTGAACTGATTATAGGTCTTGGCAAAACTCTTGTGGAAGAGAGCAGATATGTCACTAATGATGATGAAGATCCAATCCATCAAGTATGGAAATGAGATTTCTCTTAGGCATAATTAAAGGATCAGAGAACTCAAATACAAAAGAACATATTTAAAAGGTATAAATAATATGTGGAAAAATATGAAGGGCACAAAAATGCCATAAACTAAATGGAAAAATGTAATACAAGTTGCAAATGTCTTTGGAATGTGTCTACAATAAGTGCAAAATGGATCAGTCTAAGTTAAGGCACTTTTTTATTGCCAATAAGAAAAACATTATTAAAGAGCTGGTCCAATATCAAAATGGCATTTTAAAAGCATACGGTTACCTGTATATAGTTTTTATTAGCTTTCAAGTTTCTTCCATTGAGTTGTTAACGGTCTTTTTAAGAATTATGGTCCTGTAAGTGAATGGTTCACAGTGTCAGTATTTCTGCTGTTCTGCTTTGTGCTGCTATATGAAAATAGATATTTTTTCCCCACCAAATATCTGGTTTTATTTCCCCATCATGCTTTAATAGAAATTTTTGAGGAAAGAAAAATATTAAGCAACAACCAAAAAATCAAATGAAAATGCAACCTTTTTATATTGAGCTTATGGTCAAATAAAAGGCCATTGTGAATTAAAAACAATATTGTATAAAAGCTTTTACCTGTAATACTACTATTAAAATGACTATCATACTGGTACTTGCTCATATTGTACCTAATAACTGCTGTAATTACTTCCTCTGAGGCCTCTCGGCCTGTTCATCTTATGCGTTAAGCTGCAGCTAAAAAATTGCTAGTCTGACCGTTTGTCCCATTGAGCTCTGTGCCGTGTTTTGCATCCAGCTGAATCAAGTGCTGAGCTTTATATTCAGATATATTAGGTGGATTCAATGGGAATTGGATCTTCCCCAAGGTTTGGAACCAACAAAATGTATTCTGATGGCCAGCTAGAGTTGTACATTCTGGTTTGCCTTATGATTTATTAGTGGCTGAAGAACAACAGACCTTGATTGTCCTGAGTTTGTCTCCTCCTCCTTTTTTCTGCCTGAGTGGTGATGTGCAGTTTGGGAGAGATGGGGAAGAGCTGATAAAGGACTGCTCTTAAGGCTGTGTAGTGGTTATGATCTGATTGTGCCAGTTAATGAGACACCTCCAGGTTGTGTCACTTGGAAATCATTGGGGCAGGAAGGAGCCAGGCAGAGTGGCTGGACTTGAGATAAGGCTATTAGCTGGAGGATTGCTTGTGGGACCTAAAATACTGATAAGAGGAGCAGGCTCTGCCACTACAGGGAGACTGTTGATCCTTGATCATTTGCTTGTGACAGAGAATTTTTTTCTGTATATGGCAGCGCACAGCTGATCAGTTTAATATTTAGCACTTTACCTCCCCCCCCAAATACTCAGTTCTGGGCAGAGCTGGAGCAGTTAACTGGGTTAGGTGGATTGGTGATTCAATCGGGCAAATGCTTTTGGTTAAAATAAATGAATAAAATTATGTTGGCAGGCAGAATGCAAAGTGTGCAAGCTTTTTAGCCTCTAAACCAAGGGTTGGTGGATGGGTTGTTTGTAAAAGCAGTGGATAAAAAATGCTGGACAATTAAAATCATTATGCATTAAAATGTTGACGGTGCAGTAGTCTAAGAAACCTTTTTAACAGAGGTGTGCTTGAGGCGTAGTTTGTCTGTGATCTAAACACATTAAGCATTTCTGAAGAAACTTGCTGATGTGGACATTTGAGGTGCAGTGTAGTGCACTGATACTGAACTATAGCTTGTTCAACATGAAAATGCCGAGGAAACAGAAGCAGCGTGCAATTTGTATCGCTTCTGGAAAAATGTCTGTATATGTCCGATTTAACTTGGCAAGGTTTCCAATCCTCGAGCAAAAACTGTTTGACCCAAAAGTCTCTCCGAAGTGGAAATTTCAAAAATATCTAGAACTTTAGGCCATGACAGTAAGAAATTCAAGTAGTTTTATGTACTCTTGTTACACAAAGTGTACATATTTGATGCCTAGAACTGTATATAATCATTTTAGTATAAAATGAATACCTTTGGTGTCACTGGGTTTCTTGGCATAATTAAACCCAGTCCACATATGGAGACATACAACGGTGGGAGACAAAAAGGAAAAATTTGTTGTAGCAAATCACCTGCAAAAAAAGGGAGGTTGGCTGGAAGGCAGCCATCTGGAGAGGCGAGTAGGCAGCTCCGGCCTGTTTGCTGGGCATTACCTCTCAGATACAAGACACCACCAAAACTGCTGGTGAGACACAGCTTTAGTTGAGCGGACATGAATGTGGTGTGACTCCAGGAAAGCTATATATGACTCTGGAACCGGAAGTCCAAAAGGATTTTAAAGTTCTTCTGGAGACTTAATATTACTACTGTGTGTTTGTGGATAACTTGTGACTGTGGCCATAAGCTACTGTTACCATCAAAGGATTTAGGTGAACCCACCGAGTAGTGCTCAGGTTGGGCTTTTGGCCCAGGCAGCCCATGTGTACTGTCTTGTCTCCTCCATTGAGAAGGCAACTCAGAACAGGGATTTCTTACAGCCGACATGCCGAGCAGAGGGCTGACCAGAGCTACTGAGTACAAGGCTGTACCCTAAAGCCCTCTCTCTGTTTTGGGGCCAGGTACCTCATTTTGTACCCTTCAGGGTTCCCTGCTCTGCCCTGGGTGACAGGAGCGTCTCCTCTCATGTCATACAGCTTAGTAGTTGGAGCCTGCGGGAGAAAAGCAGTTTATTGTAAAGTACATCAGGAGTCACTGACGCAGAAATTAGTGATCTCATCTTGGTTAGGAAATTTCCTGCTCTTCTCTAGGCTAGACAAGTGCGTTTCAATTGCCTGTGTAAAACGCAGCAGAATGGACATGCTGGATGAAGTGTTGTTCCTCTTCCAACCCAGATTGGGCTGTGACTTGGCAATGAGAACCTTCTCTTATTGCAGGGGAAGGTACAGTTAATAAAAAACTAAGTTTCTGAGACCTCAGCTGGATACTTTTTAGTTTTCCTCGGTTCAGCCCCGGGTTCTCATTTTTACGTGGCACTTCAGTCTCTCATCATACAGAGCCCTTCTTATGCTAAAGGTTTGAAACCTTTGGATTTCAGACCATCTTTCCACCTCCCCTGTGCTTTTCCCCCAGCTGCCCAGGCAGTAGCTTTGCTGCCCGAGTTCTTGCTCCTCAAAGAGAACGGTGCTGTCCTGCACAATGAAATCATGTCTGGCTGCCTCACGAGCACTGTGGACTTCCAGCCAGGTATAATCCCTTTCCCGACATTTGGGTCTCATTAATTGGGTTAACAAGATGCTATCTGTGCTTTGTACTTATGTAAATATAACCTGCTAGCAAAGATCTTGATGGCACCTGATGTATCACACTGCCTTTACATTTATCAAGAGGTACCACCGCAGGAGTCAGTTCCAAAAGCAGGTTGTGTTCTTGGTCTCACGGGTCCCTTTATAAGCCATAAGAAATGCTGGTGGTCAAGGCCAACCATTCATATGTCTTTAAAGTGTCCCACTGGTGACCAAAAATCACTTTGTCAAGATGACAAATGGCTTGCGCGTACCCCATTCACCTTACAGCTTCGCTGTAATGTCAGCTCCATTTACTTGTCAGAAACAGGTATTTTTTTTTACTTCCAGCAGTGCAAGTGGAGCAGGGGAAAGAAAGGAGGGAAGGGAATACAGGCTGAGGAAAAATCTGCTTGTATGGCTTCTATTCAATGTATTATTACAGTTTAGATTCGCAAGCTCTGGACATACCAGGATCTGTTTGTTTATACCTGTATAAAACAGAAAGAAGGGAATTTGCTTTTCAGAAGTGAGAACTGTCCCTGCAGGGCTATGGTTATGCAAAAACATGTTTTAACCACTGGATTTTTCAAGCAGAAAGTCGTCGTGCAATATTAGTTTCTTATTTCGGACAGCAAATTTCTTTCCAAAGCAACGTTTAAAAATAACTGTTTAATTAACTGGGTCTACCCAGTACATAGGGCATTGTGCATGCGTCCGTGCCGAGGAGTTAGGCTCAAACCTCTGAACTCGCGTGGGTGGTTTCATTGACTGCAGTGGTATTGTCATGTGGCTGAGCGATCATTGCTGTGAATGAGGGCTGCTACATCTCACCCAAAAGCAGCAAGGGCCAGGCCACAAAATGTGGTCAAAGTCAGCTCAAGGACTGTGAAAGTGACTTTGAAAGCTTTGGCTTTTAGTTTCCTCTCAATGACTTCCATATCGGTTTTGCTTAGTTCACAAGTCAAAAATATGCTTTTTCTCCTTGTAGCTACAGCGTTGGCTGAAGTTCTGAAGGTCACAATCTAAACTTTATTTAGCAATCCTTTGATTGCACCAAAGGAAAGCTTTTTCCACCTTCTTTCTTTGCATCTGTTGGAAGCTTTGCATCCATCAGAAGTTTGAGTGGGTATGAAATACCCATAGAACACACATAGAAATGAGATGTGTCAAATAAAGCATCATTGTGGCATAATTTTTTCTGACTAAATTCTCCGGTGGCCTGAGCCTTCTCTTGGTGGCACCCACTGGATGACTCCTACTTGAGGATGACTGCTATCACGAGCTGCCCCTAAGTTAGGATTCCTGCTTGCCCCTCCAAGATGTTACTAGCATAGAGCAGTTGCAGCAACAAGGAGTAAACCCCAGTGCGTTGAAGGCAACATTAAAAGAGCCTGAAAGCCCTTGCGTCCTTCAAGGAGTCCTGGCTGAAGTGCTCTTGGACCATGGCTCTTCCCGCTTCTCTCTGAAGACTGACAAGCTGGTAGCTGCCCCTTCTCTCTGCAGACCACTGTGACTAACCTCTTTTTTTCTGTTACCCCTGTGTAGCCCAGGCAAGATCATGTAAGAAGACAAATGCAGGGTCAGTGCTCAGTTTACTTGCGAGTTCATTAAAGCAGCGGTGTCTGGAGGCCTTCTTGCCTAAATAATTTTGTAATAGAAAACAGACTCTTGTTGCTTTCTTTTAGGCTACTATTTTTATTTGGTTGCTGTTCCTCAAGCATTTTGGTCCTATTTCAAAACTTGCTTCAATTAAAATGAAGAGGGGATTTTTTTTTGGAGCTTTCCAGTTTAAAAGCTGTGCTGCTACTGTGAAACTTCTAGGAGTCCTCTGGATTGTGAAGCTGGGATTGACAGAGATTTTCCTGACAAAAGAACATTAAAAAGCCAATGTGTAGAATAAAAATTTGGAAGAAAATAAAACCCCTCTCCCTTCCCTCCCCCAGCCCAGATCTCCTGTTGCTGCTTCTGGCATGCATCACATCATTGAGGATACAGTATCATGAGAAAACTGTCACTTGGTGATGTATTAGGGTAATATATCATGAGAGCATCGTTTCTTCAGAGGATATGGGCAGTAAAAGACATGATTCTGGCCAGACAGAGCAGCAGGGGACCTTGCTTTTTTTTCTTCCCTTTTCTTTAATCTAGCCCTGTTTTTGTGTTGTACAGAAGTGAGTTTCTTCATGGGATATGACTTGTTGCAGAGTAAGTTAGGAGGCCCATTGGGCTTTTTAAACTCCTTAAGAAGTACATGGCCTCAAGGGCTGCTTTGTTCTAAGTTTTTAGAACAGGCTCAAGCCCAGAACTGAAGCATTCGCCCACTGCCTAAATCTCCAGTGTAAGGGTCGTGTAAGCAGTCTTCAGACAGAGAAGGCAATAAAGATGCAATGACAGGTAACTGTTGTTTGGATAACGTATTTGTAGATTTAGCCCATTAAAATGTGATGAAATAATATTTTAAAAAAAATAGTCAATGCATCTCCTTTAAACAAATGTCAAATGAAGTTTTAATTCACATCAGTAGAAAAAAATTACTATTGGTCAATGTTCAGTCTGTAATAGAAGATACAGTTATTGCCTCCAAAAATAGGAATTCTGAACTGATGGACTCAGGTTTTGCTGTACTATTTTTTATTGTTTTCATGGTTTTGTTTTTCTCTCATTGGCAATGTCTGCTGGAAAATAAGCTGAACACAGTCTGTAAGACCGGGATAGCTGTAGTTAAGAAACAAAAGTAGAGTATTTTTATGACACTCTTTTGATGGGACTGAGTTAATTTTTTAGATGGGACAGAACATGACACTGTGGCTTGATCTACAATTTATTGAATTCAAATGATTTAATAATTTATTTAAAACTTTTGGCACAGTCTGCTTTACCCTCTGTGAAATTAGCTTGATACTTCATCAGTGCCATCTTCAACAATTCTTGGGGCTAGAATTTGCTTAGAGTGTTTTCACACCAGTTTGGCTCAAGGATGATAGGAGCAAATTCCTTCTTCTCCAAGCCATCCTATGGCACTTAAGGGGCATCAGCAACAGAGCAGTGTGCTCCAGGAACTAATACACCCAGGGCAGTGATGCTATTCCACATCTGCTGACTCCAGCTGTTTGTGGGATTGAGCTAAGGTAGTGGAAGATTTTATGGCCTTAAGCTTCCTGTCCCTTCCTTGGGAGAATGAATTCTGCCCCATTGCTTTCAGTCAGGGTAAACCAGGCTAGGCTGGAGCACGCTTTGAAGATCACTCATTTTGCTCAAAATGACTTGGGCAGCGATCATCCAAAAAGTTTTGCAGGCTGATCTGAGTGACTGGGAACATCCAGCAAGGGGTAGATCATAAGCTCACAGGGCTGGGTCAGTAAGCTGTAACCTTGTCCAGCAGCATAAGTGCAAGTTTGCATCCTGAGCTTCAAATCAACAGATAATTGCCTGTGACTACTGTATTCTTAGGTATTGGCATCAAATTTGGGTGACTAATAATTAAGAATTAATATGAATTCTTTATTGACAAAGTAGAAAACCATTATTTTTTTTCTGTTTGTTTGTTTAAAAACACATTCAAAAGTCATGGAAAAAGTTGTGAATTTTAAATGCAGGCATCTCGTGAAATGCAAAGGTCTGGTCTCCCCTGAGAACCTCAGTGTGTACCCCTTCCCTGAAACGTGGCTCCTGGATTACTATAGGGAGTTTTTTGGACTACAATATGAACATGTGAAGACTGTGTCTCTCATTGATAGAAGACCATCATGCTATTTTGTTGACAGGTAAAGAGTTTTGCCTTTAACTTTACAGCTGAAGGACTCCAGTCCAAAGTGGCACTTGGAGGTTGAGGTGGAGGCAGTGAGACCGAGAGCTAAGAAGTCAGGATCCTGCTCTGGCTTCCTCACTAACTTAATCTGCAGTTACGGTCATTTTGTCTGGCAGTGTCTTTGTCGATAAGCTCACTGGAGCAGGGATGTACTCCTTGCATGTGCTTATACGATGTCTGATGTAATGGGACCCTGATCCCAGCTGCAGCCTCAGCAGTTGCGTTAACACAAACAAATGTTAAGAGGCAGAAAGCGCTTTCTTTTCACCACAGAGTAGTGCAGTGGGCTGCTGTCAAGGAGTGTTGGGATTGCAGCAGGCCACCGAGGTCACTTTCCTCATGCTGGTGAACATCATTAAGCGTAGTGAAAAAAAAAAATCAAAAAAAAAGAAATCTGTTCAGTCTGTAAGGGGTTTTGAGTGATGTGTCCTGAATGACTTGCACATACTCATGCCTCCCTCACAGCAGTGGGGAATACCCATTTGCAGTGAAATTTGGTGTCATCTTTCAGCGGGGCCTTTGTTCTAATCATCTTTCCTAGGGAGCGGGGAGAGCTCGAATTATGAAGGGGGTGGTTGATGCTGGCTGAGTACCACTGCAGGGAGAGCTGCAGCCTCCTCCCTGCTTGCCCTCAGAGAGGCCAGATAAGCTAAAGAGATTATAGGGATGAGAGGATAAATCGGAGGCTACCGTGTGCTCTGCTCAAAAAAGGAAAAAGAGTCTCTGTGGGCTGAACTGGCATATTTTGTTCCTGACGAAATACCATCATTTGCATCTAAGGCAATTCATGCTGAAATCACGGTCGTCCTGTGCCACGGGCAAGGTCCTACTGCTGAAAGTACTCAAGCATATGTTTGGCTTCACTGCTGTTGAGTTGTCCCGTTAAAACTGAAGACGTGCTTAAAATGATAGGACTTCTCTCTCTGTGAGGTGAAGGGTATGCCGTGGTGTTTTTAGGTTTATGTGGGTAAACAGAGAGAATGTATCATTTTGCAGAAAACAGACATCGTTTCACAGGGAAATATTTTTTCCACCTTGCATTTAAAAGCACACCTAGTGTTCTAAATAATTCTTGTTATTGTACCCATAAAATTTGTTTTTGCAAGGAAAAAAACCCCCTAGCCTAGATAACTGGAGGGAAACAAGGGAAATGAGACCTTTTTCTCATCTCCCTCTACAGTGGTTTGAAATGTCTGCAAAAATCTCTCCTTGGGGAGTGGTGTCTCCTTCCTGAAGTCAAACCATGCGGCTCTTGCTCAGGCAGAGAAATCCTCATGGAAAACAGCAATCCCACAGCATTAGCAGGGATTGCTTGCTTGCATCAACTCCACCAATTAAAGGGAAGTTTGTAAATCAGACCCGAGACAGGGAGTTCCAGGCAGGAGTGCCAAAGGAGCAAGGGTAGTATTTTCAGAAAGCGCCTCAGGATTTGTCTAGACGATGAGTTAAGCACGTGTCTGAGCCTGTCCTGAAGTTCAAGTTGGGCCAAAATCAGGGTTGTTTGCACAAAAGCATAGGTGCAGGCACGTATTTGGGAGCCTGGTGCTCCCAAGCTTTGCTGGGGGACAGGGCACTGGACCAGCACTGGCCCAAACCTTTGCTCCTGTGGCCTGTGTGGACTGAGCGTGGCTTCGCGTGCGCTTGACAGGATGCTCTGGCCACGTGCAACATCTGGCAGAGAGCCTGCAGTGTGGCTGCAGAACACGTGTCAGGGCCTGCGCTACACCTTGCATTGGAGATGTTGCCTATGTGACTTGAGTGCACTTGTTTCATTAATTTTAAATGGCTTTTTCTTCTCCAACAGTCGTATGTGCATGTTTGAAAGCTACATCCCAAATTTCCCGGGAATAACTTTTGCCATTGTTTGAAAATTGTTATTGCTTTGGCACAGGATCCCCCAGGCTTCTCCTGACAGAAATTTAATGACAGTCTGAACTACCTGGTGAGGAGTCCTATTAGAGTTACTAGTAGGACTGTGATAAATAATGGTAAAAAATGAATGTTTTCAGGATTAGCCATTAATGGTTGTTTGTATTTCTACCTAATCTGTCCCTCTTGCTTTTATTTTTTTTTCTCTCTACAGCCTTTTTGGTTTTTTTTTTGCTTGTTAAATAAAAGTTTAAGCAACATTTTTCCTATTCAATATAAATAGTTAATAACCTCAGGATACCGGAAACTCAGTGTGAGCATCCTAAATGCATTCTCGATACACAAAAAGGAGGGGGAAAAAAAAGGTAGATTAGACATCACGAAGAAATTTTTCACTATGAGGGTAATGAGGCACTAGAACAGGTTGCCCAGAGAAGTTGTGGAGGCCCCATCCCTGGAGGTGTTCAAGGCCAGTTTGGATGGGGCTTTGAACAACCTGGTCCAGTGGGAGGTGTCCTTGCCCATGGCAGGGGGCTTGGAACTAGATGATCTTTAAGGTTCTTTCCAACCCAAACCATTCTGTGATTCTGTGAAAAAATCCAGACTCTCACAGTGGAAATGTAGCCCCCTGAGAACTTGCATCTTCAAGGCCTTCAGCAGCCAGCTGACAGCACAACAGTGGGCTCAGGGTACCACTGATGGAGGCACTCCCTGGTGCAGTGCTGAAAAAACGAAGTGGACTCTGTTTTTTTGTGTTTTTTCCCCTCTTCCAAGCCAAATCCAGGTTGAAAAGAGCCATCCTCCTGGTGGCTGCTGTGAGCCAGCAGGAGCCCAGTGGGGAACCCTGTAGAAAGTTGGCTGCAGCTTCCAAGCTGTGGTTTGGCACACATCCTCCCCAAGACCTCTGCCAAATATTCAGATTTCTTTTTAGTGTTTTTTTTTCTTTTTCTTTTCATGTTGGCATTTTATTTAACTGTACCACATGAGTTTAAGGCTGTTAATTTGATATATTTTGTCCCCAGAATGGACTATTTTGTGTGGAGTTCTTTGATGCAAGGTAAAAATACAAGGTGTACGTAGAAGGTGAACAAATTGCGTTGAGAGGAGGTTGTGGTAAAGGTAACATGAAGCACTAACACTGTTATTAGGTCTGGTTAGTGTATCTCTCCTGTATGGGAATTTGACATCACCTTCGCATGCCAAGTTAGAGGCCTTTAGTTCCCACTGGCAAAGCATGGGAGAGGGAAGAAACCTGGGCACGCAACAGAACTTTTTGATCTTTCCCCAAATGCATTAAAACGTGAGTTCTCAGCAGTCGGGCTCAGTCAGAGCAGGAGAGGAGTCCAGGGTGATCCTCCAGCACTTCCCTAAATTTTCCTTTTCAAGGGAGTCTGGGATTCCAATGTGAACCTTTTGCTGAGCTGAGTGCTAACTGGGGAGTTGCGTCAGCTGTGGCAGCATTGTTCTGGATCAGCCTGACCTCTTTTAAAAAAATACGTATTTTTCCAACACTAATAAAAACCTTAGCTGAGGTTCTCTCCCTTTCTGTGTGTGTGCCTGAGCACTAAATTAAAAAAAAAAAATAATCCCAGATGTGAATCTATAAACCATCTGTTTAAAATAACTATTGTGCAGGACTATAATTAAAAGTTATTTATTATGAATCTTGGGATCCTATTATGGATTTTGACTGACTCCCAGGTTTCTGATTTAGCAAATGGTTTATGTATTTATGAGCCATGTGTCTCTTCCACACTTCTCGGTGCCAGAGTGCATGTCCTTGAAACAAAAAGGAAAAAAAATCCCCTACCCTCCCATAACTGTTGGCTTCTGAACGCTGCCGTCTAAGAAGTTTTCTCTTAAGAACAGCAAAAATCAAAGTATCTGAGAGCTTTCAACAACTCCAGAGACGCTGTTGACAACACAGATGGAGGTTTGGTAATACAGCTCTCCTGCGTGCAGCTACTTAGCGACTTTCTGAAAGTATAGTTGGGACAAGTAATGAAATGTTATGATTACTGGGGGTAGGAGGGGTCATATTTGTAAGGAAAGGATTTGTTGCTAAAGTCCATTTGCTCTCGCCCTCTGCTTTGCCCTTGTGAAATGGGAGGGAGGGAGGCAGCAAAATCGAAACAAGCAGATGGACGGTAGACATTAAGAGCAGTGTTTTGGGTGACAGGGTGAAGCAGAGAAAAAAAAAAAAGCTCCTGGTGACAATTGCTCTTTGTTTTATCTTTGTACTTTTACACCCAGTGGGCCTAGGAGATTTTCACTGGATAATGCCTGACTGCAATAGACTAAACAATGATTTACCAGCCCTGTTTTATCTGCTGCTGTCCTATGATTGATCAGCATGGTACATTAACCCTTTCCTCCACATCTGCTTGCCTAGTTTTCCACCAGATGCAGAATTGAGATAAAAACAACAGGATTTTTGGGAAGAATTTTAGGATTCAATCCAGTCCTAGAAGCATCAAGAGGCACTGGGATGTGCTTCCCCGGAGCTATGCTCATCCTCTGCATAGTGCAAAAGGGATTTTGCTGTGAAGACTATGCCAGGATGGCACATTGCAATTGTGACTCTACAGTATGTTTGTTCAGCGAAAAACCCCAAAAGGAGGGGTGGGGACTGCAGCCCTGAGTGGTGCTGTACTTCGCACCCTGGAACAGTAGCCCAGCCCCCATGTCAGGGAGTTAAGCACCTCAGGGGTGGCTGGGTCTTGCCTGCCGATAATACCTAGAGAGGAGGAACATCAGCTTTGCAAATCCCACCCTGCTTAAGTGCTTAGCTGCTCTTCTCCTGCTGGCAAAGATTGGCTCTGTTTTCCTGGGATACACAGCCCTGTCCCTGCAGGCAGGAGGATGCAGCTTCTCCTCCGAGGGACAGAGCTGATCTTGCTCTTTTCTGCTACAAAAAATATAGGGGGGGGGNAAAAAAGGGGGGGGGGGGGGGGGGGGAAGGGGAAGGAAGGAAAGGGGGTGAAGGTCTGGTGAGTGTGGCATCTCCTGCCCATCTTTTAGCATCAACTCATCTTTGAGACAATGATCCACATTCCTGCCCTCCATGTCCAGAGACAATTCAAAGATTTATCCCCCGCTTTCCCCACAAGAATCCTTGCTGTCAGGACCGGTGGCTTTTGGGAACATGAGGAACAAGCCCCTCTTCTGCTGAAGCTGGGACACTGAGCAGCAAGTAGTTCTAGATCTACAGGGATAAAGAAAGGAAATATGAATCTGTACCCTACTGTTTAAGATGCCCTCCAAGGGAGAGAAGACCCGTCAGTTCCCGTTGCTGCACTGCAGGCCACTAACGTGCTTTACATGGAACAGCTGCTTAATGTAAAACAGCCCTTGGTACCAGGACATGAAGTCCAAAATCTTCCTTCTCAAGACAGCTCCCAGCCACTAGGCTGTACAGCCCAGCTCAGTTTTGCTTTCTCTTTTCAATTCCTTCCATCCTTACCTGTAATGCAAGTTCTGAGTTTGGGTTTGAGCCACCAGTGTTGGCTCAACGGTACCAAATTTGTCATTGGCAGAGAATATTTCTGATTGATTTGAGCCAAGTGGGAGAATTCTAGTTAGGAACGGTAACTAGCAAGTAGCTCCTGTGTGAAATATGTACGTGGAGGTCATCCTTAGGAATATTTTGTATTACCAACAAGATGCAACCACCTTAGGATGTACCTGAGGGCAGAGGGAGGCAGTTGGACCTCAGGCAAGAAGTTGTGTGGGAAGCTGAGCTGCATGAGATGTTTGCCCCAGGAGCCTCCTGGGAATCAGGGAACCAAAAGAAATACGCAGCTGCATTCTACTTCTTGTCCCTCTCCCTGCCATCCGTAATAATGATTTCTCCCTATGAAGTGGGAGTCCAATGGGTAGCTGCCTGTTGGACCCCTTGATGTGGGTCCTGCCCAGCTAGGTTGGCCCAGAAGGGCATGGTGCAACTCGCAGAGGTCCGTGATGGATGCTGCAGCTGGGTAAATCGTGCTCTCCGAAGGAATATACTTCTAAACTGGATTTTGCCCTTCCTTCAAAGCTGCTATCACCATGCAGAGATTTTCCCACAGATAAGGGTAACAGGGCTGCTAGGCTTATTAAATCTTTCCTTGGGCAAACCCTCATTAAAGAGAATTGGATCTTAGCAGAACCCTTTAAAATACAGACTATTCATTAATTTGGTGAACTTGATTCTGCTGCCATTCAACAGGCTTTAGGGCAGCAAAGTCAGGGGGCACAATCTTCATGTAAAGGGAATCACGATTTCGCCCTGCGCTCTAAAAAGTTGTTGTTGAGCCAGTTGCAGTGCTGTGCCGTGGCTGCTTTGTGCCAGTCCAGAGCTACAGACCTGCCGTAAATTCACTTTAGCTCACCAGTTAAATTGCATTTATGGTTGGTCTGCAATGCTGGAGTGATGCAGAGCAGCCAGCACATAGCAGCGACCTGGCTTTTTACAGTAGTCATTTGTGTCGCTGCAGCTGTGCTTTAGGGCCTGATTCTCATTTGCTGATTTCACACTGGCTTGGCGAGAGTGATTCCTCATTTACACTGATAAGATTGAAGCGCCTTTATAGCTCCCATCAGATCAGGCAGTGACTTTGAAGAAAATAAACCTCTGATTTTAGACAAAGAGCTGGAGTGTAATAAAAGCTGCATGTTATCCTTCACAGGCACCTTGAATAAGGCTACAGGGAGCAAAAGAAAGACTGGAAAGCATAGTTTCTTTTCCTTTAGTTTTATGATTTACATTTTTCTAGCCCTTTGATTTTTTGGTCTCTAATTAAGTCATAAGACTGGGTGAGGTGGGTGTTTGCATCTAGTAAATGGCCACCTGTGTCACTTAATGAACTGAGCTACTAATTATAGGTGGAGGTCACTTCAGAGGGCTACTTTCAGCCAGGAATTTCAAGTAACAAAATTTTACTGAAAGAAACCCCCAAAGTATTTGTTTTCTTCCCTTGTTTAAAGGCAGAGATAACCAAAAGGGCTGACACCACAGGGGCAAGCCAGGCTACGAATAGAGCATTTCTCCTGGCTGCTGCTGCACGTCCTCCAT
Organism: Chionis minor; assembly: GCA_013398295.1. Taxonomy (NCBI): domain Eukaryota; kingdom Metazoa; phylum Chordata; class Aves; order Charadriiformes; family Chionidae; genus Chionis; species Chionis minor. The sequence continues at coordinate 545,601 of VZSF01001160.1, read as the reverse complement.
TGACATTCCTCAATGCGGTCTTTGGCCTTGGCCATCGCTGGCTTTGTGCCCTAGAGACATGACAGTATAATGTACAGTGATTCCACCTGCTTGTGCTGTTTCATTGATTCTCAGCACTTTGGTGAGAAAGATGAAGTTTCTTTTCTAGTATAGTACGTAGTAGGCTCTTTTGAAGATCCTCTGGGTAATTGGGTAATACTGCCAGCTAAAAATTACTTTCAGCAGCGGCAGAGTGTTTTGTTTTCTCTGAGGTTGCCACCTCTTCCTCAGCTATCTGTCCTTTTGCCACCATAAGAAATGTTTCTTGAGCTGTGCAGTTCCTGGGGCAGCACCTCAAGACCCTGAAGATATTTTAACAAGCGCATGATATAGCTAGTTGTTCATTTAAGTAAAGTGGGTTTCTTCAGTGGGGCACGTTTTCTGTACTATGATGTGTAGCAGTCAAGAATTACTGTATAAGTGGAGTTTAAACACCATTTATTTGGGCTCCTGGATAATTCAGAGACTGTTTTCCACTGCATTCCTTCAAGGGAAGAAAGGTGTTTTGAATTACAGGGATCTCTCCTGAAGCAAGAGAGAAGATTGCTAACCTCACATTTTATTTTCTGAATTGCAAGAAATGGAGCTGTGGATTTGGTCTGCTTGCAATAGCTTTTATCTTTTTTATGTTTTTTTTTTACAGAATAAGGAAGTGACATGCAAAAGAGAGAAGTGTCCGATGCTCTCCAAGGACTGCGCTCTTGTCATTAAACAGAGAGGAGCTTGCTGTGAGCGTTGCAAAGGTGCAGTTCCCTTCCTGTTCTTTGACTTTTTCAGATGTTATCAGTTCAAACGTCTGTTGCCAGAGACAGGCCAAGGTTGGAAGCTTCTCAGCTGGGACTTGGCTGTCACTAGAGGCTTGAAAAGGGCAGTAACAACAGTAAAATCAATGTTTACAAAGCTAGTGGAGATGCATAAATTCATATATTCATCCTGTAATTATAGTTCTTGCACAACAGTCGTTTAGAAATACATCTTTATTGTACTTCATTGGTATGTTGTCAGTCTTCTGAGAGATATTTCCTCTTCTAACTTTATTATAAATATATTAGATCAAAATCAACCTGCTAGTAGTCATGGATCAATAGGAATTCCTTAAATTTTTGTGTGGTTGAACAGAATACGAATAATGCTTCTGAGTAATAAAGAGCACAGTAATTATGCATGACTATTTTTATTTCTTCCCATACTAGAAACAAGCCAACCAAATTCTATTAATTTTACTAAATATTTCCTGATTCAAATAATAATATTGTGGACATTTTTATTAAAGCCAAAATGGGCAACAATCTGAACTTTGCATATTTATTTATTGACCAACACTGTATCTTCCAAGCTCTTTAGAATGATGTAATTATCAACTATAAAAAAATTAATAAAAGAATTGTGTAAGCATGCATGGTATGTAACTACCATGCTTATCCACATGAAAAATGTGCAAGTAGATGAAGTTGAAAAGTAGTCTTTTTTTATATCTATGCAGTAAGTAATATGCTCTAAAACACTCATTTTGCTGAGGGACTGCTGACGCAGTCAATGAGGTGGAGAATGTTGGATTCAGACAGCTTTACTTTTCTTTATTTTTTCCCTGCTTTTTAATTCCCCAGTGGTGATAGAGTGGCTTTGGGAGGGAGATAGGGTAGGACAAATTGTTGGGAAATGCAAGCGTTTATTACCTTCCCAAAGGAAATACAAATGCAGGAAAAGAGATTACATTGAAATTCAGATGGAAGAGACATATGATAGATATTTGTTTGTCCTGAATGGTTGCAGAAGTGTGTTAGCTGCTATGCTCATGATTTGCTTTTGTAGTATAACTTTGGAATCAGTTTGGCAAGCTCCAATTTGAGGATTTGTCTAAAAGTCTGACACTTAAAAGAAAAGGAAATGAACTCGGGGTGGGGGGGGGGGGGGGAAGCATTACTGAAACAGTAAGAATTTGAAATTACAAGTTTCACATTTATGAAATGTAATTTATTTCTTTTGTCAAATTGTGTTTAGTGTCAGCTTTATAGCAAAAGATTCCTAAACGTTGGTTTGATTAGGCTGGAGATTGATTCTCCATTTTGATAAAGGAATGCGTGGTTGGTCAATTGTGTGAAAATTTTACATATATACATATGCATATGTGCATGTATACATACAAATAAATTCTACATTAAAGAAGATTAATGTTTCAAAGTTGACGATAGAGATGTGGAGGATATGAGGATAGAGTGTGTATGGGCTATTATCGTTAGATGGAAATTTTAATTCAGACTCCTTGTAAGAAGGCCAACTGTATCCTGGCCTGCATCAAGAGCAGCGTGGCCAGCAGGTCAAGGGAGGTGATTCTCTCCCTCTACTCCGCTCTTGTGACACCCCACCTGGAGTACTGTGTCCAGCTCAGGAGTCCTCAGTACAAAAAGGACATATGTGGACCTGTTAGAGCAGGTCCAGAGGAGGACCCCAAAGGTGATCAGAGGGCTGGAGCACAGGCTGAGAGAGTTGGGGTTGTTCAGCCTGGAGAAGACAAGGCTCCAGGGGACACCTTAAAGGGGCCTTCCTGTATCTGAAGGGGGCCTATAAGAAAGCTGGAGAGGGATTTTTTACAAGGGCATGCAGTGATAGCATGAGAGGGGATGGCTTCAAACTGAAAGAGGGTAGATTTAGAATAGATATTGGGAAGAAATTCTCTACTGTGAGGGTGGTGAGGCACTGGACCAGGGGGCTCGGGGAAGCTGTGGATGCTCCATCACTGGAGGTGTTCAAGGCCAGGTTGGATGGGTCTTTGAGCAACCTGGTCTAGTGGGAGGTGTCGTTGCCCATGGTGGGGGGCTTGGAACTAGGTGATCTTTAAGGTCTCTCCCAACTCAAACCTTTCTGTGATTCAATTGTACTCTGTTTATCCTGAACTGGGGTGAGTTCCTATGGAACTCTATTAATAGGCTTAAGCCTGGCATCTGCAGATTGGTATGCTTAACATCTCTAACATGAAATTAATAGAAACTGTTCAGAAATACAGTTAGGAAGCACCTGGATAATTGCAAAATAAGGGAGAAAAGTTACGTCTTATAAAAATGCTAGTCATTTGAATTTATTATAAATATAGGGATAGAGAGATCCAACTGATGATGTCTTCCTGGATTTCTAATAGACATCCAAGATGATCCCTCAACAAAAACTACTAAAGAAATTAAGTGATTTGTAGAGAAACTCTTCTCATCAATGAATAAGTAACAGGTGCTTACAATGAATGGTTATTTTCATAATGGAAAGATGTTTCTAGCAGGTCCTTGTAAAGATCTCAACTTGACAGTGTTCTCAAAAATCATCTAGAAAAGGGGCCAAGAGGGACACAAAGTTTGCTGCTAATGACTCTACATTTTATAAAGGAGGAAAGCTGCCTGCAAGGAGTTGCAGAAGGTTCTTGGGGCACTGAGCAACTGATGACAAAAAGGCAAAGGAAGTTAATGTGGATGAGAATAAATGGGTGCGTAGAGGACGGAAGAGTTCTAACTGGACAAATATAATTCTGGGCTCTGAATTGACAGTAGCCTATTAGCAACTGTTTCTTAGTATTATAAAAGACACTTCTGTAGCAGGATCAGCTCAACCCCCTGTAGCAGGGCCAGCTCAACCCTCAGTAGTTCTACAAAGTGAAAACTGAATTTTGGCTAGAAGGACATTTGGTCTTATCCAAGATGGCAGTTCCTATGTGCTTAAAATGCAAGAACTGCATTTAAATTTTAGAATTTTTTTAAAAAGGCTTTTGAAGGCTTAATTTTCAAAGTAAATGTGAAATTTCTGAGTTAGTTTTTCTGCTCTTTCTGAAAGGTAAAGCTAAAAATGCAGCTGTATAAGTACAGCAGTCTCAACACCACAGATTGTAACCAGGTTGTTCAGGGGGCATGGGAAGAGGATGGTAGAGCCCTGTCTAACCCCGGGGAGGCTGCTTGCTCTCCTGCCGCTCTGAACGCTGCTGAAGTTCCTGCTCCATTCTGTACAAAACCCCAAATGAGTATCCGGGGGAAGTATTTGGGGGAATCAAGGGTGCAAACGCCAGCTTGGCTGCATAGCACCTCAGCTACTCCCTTTAGTGTCCCAGCAGCTCCCCGGCACTCCCCGCATGCAGCTCAGCTGCAGCCGGGACTTGGCCCTGCAGCACTTGTTCTCAGTTACTATTTTGTCAAGCTGCCAGAGTGCCCATAGGGAATGCAAGCAGGAAAAGGAAAACGAAAACAGGAATTTTTAATTTTTTATTTTTTTTTTTTTTTTACTGGTTGCATTTCGTCTAAACCTGAACAAAATGTTACAAAGAACAGACATTGGAACCTGATGTCTTTTTTTCTTGGATTCATTCCCAAAGCCTAGAAAAGCTTAATCAGGCCTTACAGTCTCTTGCCAGCTCTCTTTGATGGCTTCGCATCTTCCTACCTTGTGAAGAAATGAATGAATGAATGAATGAATGGCTGCTGTCATTTGAGTACAACATCAGGGGGATACCATCAAGACCAAAGGGTATGTTTCAAGAACTGGCTTGTGTAGGAAGGAAACTACCACTCATGAGTCATTTGTGACATTGCTGCCAGGATATTTTATTCTGTTATGAGGAGTGCATGAGGACGGGGTACATTGGCCTAGTATCTCTGATAGGAAAGTAGTAGTCTGAAACAAAGAAATAATATATGCCTGCAGAAGTGCATCTAGCTGAACTCCCGTGTTTAGAGCTTTGCATACAGGAGAAATTGAGTTGTTGGTAGAGAATTTTTCTTGCAAATGCTTGTAAGCTGGGCAGAACTCTCTTGCTTCCGTATGGGCACTTGTATGCTACTTAGATAATTCCTAGTGCTTCTTTCCTTTCTTTGTTACTAAACAAAAAGGTAAGAAACAGCAGCATGTATAGCTTTTGAAATCAGAAAATTCACTGTGGTGGAAACAACATGCTATTCCTTACATATTATGAGATTTAACTTTACATAAGATTTTAATCCTTCAGACTAGCAGTGTGTTTTAACACCGTTCTTGACTTCAGGCTCACAGAACCTTGGATAGTTAAATCAGTGGGGCAGGGCTCTCTTTTGCTGTGTAATTGTGCAAAATCTGGAACAGAGAAATGTAGGCCTATGATTATGGCTCCTTGCTGCGAGGAGAATGCAAACAACTAAGTATAATAGTGAAAACTTTCAGTGAGATTATTCTTCTGAGAGACACTGACTATAGTTTATAAAACATACTATATACCCCTAGCATACTATTCATTTTGAAAATATTAAAAAAATTAAGCCCTATTACTTTAGCATAGGATAAATAGGGCACTTTTCATCTCTCGTTTTATTTAATATGTTTAATAAAAACATATGAGATCATCAAGATTATAGAAATAGATTTGGCAGCATTTTCTTATTTAGTTGGATGGAGACCTGTCACTTGGATATACAGCTCTCTACACCTCTAATAATAAGTTATTTGCTCTCTGAAGAAGTGGTATTACTGGCTTAGGGCTGCATAAAGTTTGCATTTCTAAAATTGTGTACCATATTCTACTCTTTTATCCTAAGAATTTGAATCTTCCATGGATATGCAAAGACAAAATTGGTGGGTATTTGTTACAACAGATATGATTTGTTGTTCTGAAGGTTCTTTCTTTCACTTCCTGTGTGAAATTTTGCTTTTTCTGCTGTCATTAATTTTTGAGAGTTATTGTGAGGGGTTTTTTTGTTCTGGGTGGGGGTTTTTGTTTGCTTGGGTTTTTTAATTAATTAATGATCTTAGAGGTTCCTGTGCTGTGGTCCATTGATCTGGAGTCTACCAGAGAATGGAATCACAGCCCAGGCAACAGCAGTGCTAGTTCCCCTGAATATTGAATATGCAAAGCTATCATAGTTAACCGTGCGTTTCTTGGAAAGGATATCAAATATTATGGTTGAGGATTGCAGCCAATTTCAACTAGTAGAGCTGGCTTGCAAAAGACGTTAGAGGGAGGTTATGAGTTTATTGGTGTCCTGGCTACTCTACTGACGCCTTGCAGGAGCCGTACATACATTTGGTGCTTTGTTTGCTTCAAGACACCCCTAATATGAGATACCTGATAGCAGTTTGGTGCCCTGCTGTAAGCTAGGGGTGGCGTGGGGGTGTATGTGGGGCCCTGTTGGGGCACTATAACTTACAGCCCATCCTCGCATGTCTTAAGGCAAACTTTCAGAGACAAGGGTGCAACCTAATCCATGGATGGAGGGGTAACAGGCTGGGAAGACAATAACATATTTTCCTACTAAAATCTTTTTCACTTTCATCTGAACAATCTGTCCAGGTATCTGAGAAAGACTGGTTATGGAAAGAGGTGGTTTGGGGACGTAATCAAGTCTAACTTTTCTCTCAGCTTTTTTCACTGCTTCTCACCTCTTGGTAATGTGCTCCAGCTCTGTTTCGTGAGGCTGGAAGTACAGGTTCATCCCAATGTTCATTCCGTTTCTAGCTTTGTATTTCAAGTAAAGGATGAGGTTTTGAAGCAGTGACACATAGCTACTAAGGATAGTATCATCATGGTGTCAGCTTTGGTTACTTCTGGTTATGCTTAAGAAGAGGTCTCTATCTCTCCACCACTCCGAGTTGACTCTTTTTACAAAGGGCTTAGCACATACATTTCATATCCCTTGAATATCTGGAGTATATTATAGCATTCAGTGGTGCTTCAAAGTTCAAATTTTCTTGATACCTTGATTACTATAATTCTTCATTTACCTAGTAAACTTTTATGAACTGTCTTGTCATAAATACTTTTGCAGTCAAACATCAGTTACCCAGATTTTTGCAATCGGAGAGAAGTTGTTCAGGAGTCTTGTATTATAAAGCAGCACAAGACCTCTGTGGCGATATGTAGATGCTTTTATACCTTGTGTGTGGGCATTGTGTCCAGTTCAGCAAAGTAAAAGGAAATTGAAGATTGGGATGGAGGCTTTACACAACATTCATGTGTAACATTTGTCTGGAACAACACAGTAAACATTTTAATACACTTAAGACTGGAATAAGAATTTCTTGTACTGTTTGACTTGGAAGCTGTAAGTTGTACTGATCATGCATTATTTTGCTGGTGTAAGGAAATTGGATATAAATGGGAAATAATTGTATCACCAAGCAACATCATTCATGACACTCATCACAGCCCTGGGAGGTCACAGTTCTCCAGTTGCCAGGCTTGGCAAGCGCATCGAGTATCAGCTCAGGAATCAACGGCAGCTCTGACTACATGGCATTTTGGATTGTGAGGTTCTTATGGACCCTACAAAGTGACTTCTCCCCCCATTATATTGGTGGAACATTTGAGAAGGTGAAATTCAGTTTCAGTGGGGTGCAGGGCCAAAACCAAAGCACCGAGAGGAGTTGATGTCTCTGTTTCTGTGGCTATTTGCTCAGCGAACATGAGCTACGTTGCATCATGTGCCTGAGAACTGTGCAGTCCCAGCACAGCTCACCCCCATGGCCACTTTACTCTGCTGTATTGTACGCCCTTTATATGGCCCCTGCGCCTCGCATCCCTTGGGTATTGTAATTGCCATGGCTCAGCTGCATGTAGGTTTGATTGTACTCAATTACAGAGGAAAGAGTTGGATTTTCACTGTTTATAGTTAAGACGTAATAAGCATGGGAGATTTTGTATATATTTTCATGCTTCTGTGTTGACAAATGAAGACCAGGGGTACCCAATAGGAAGTTTAATTTTCTAGTAGCTGTCAATGGTTTTACCATCATTAAGACATGTGAAAAACTATTTTACAATAGGTGTATGTGTGATTCACAGTTCTCTTATTTTGGCCAACAGAATTCATGCCAGGGAAATACTGCAGAATATGCAAGTTACTGGTTTTGAGGGGTTTTTTTTTTGGTTTTGGGTTTTTGTTTTTGCTAGAACTGGTATTTAGTGTTAGCATGCCTGGATACTTCCCTGAGGATTAATTTATCAAACACTAAATAAAACATGTCTTCTAACTGTTTTCTTTTTCCTAATGTTTATTTTCCATGCAATAGAGAGGTTACTTTTTTAAATAGGAAGTGGATAGAAAGCAAGAAAAAGACATAACAGGCGAAAAAAAGATGCTGAAGAAATGAGGGATGGGGAGTTAGTCTATTGTTCACCAATCTATCACTTTCTCTTGAGACAATACGGAAATGATTTGTCTATGAAATTCTCATTAGCCTAAAACAAGCAAAAATATCTTCTGGAATCTTATTAGGCAATGTCAAATTGAGTAATAAAGGCTTGTTTTTAATGAACTCCTGAGGACACTACTTGAGCTTTAGCACTACTAAACTGTCTCTTACAGTCAATTTCTCTGTCTTCATGATACTGTTCTGTGCTGGAGTGTCTGGGGAAGCAAAAAGGGTCATTTAACAATGTTACTGGATTTGGAAAGACAAATGGCTTCCTGACTGTCAACTTGTCCACATGCCAATAACAAAATCTGCTATAATTTTCCTCTTTTGTTATTCCAGTCCAATTCTGTGTGAGGATGCTTGTTTTGGAATTAAATTGCTCTCTTGCAAATTAAATCAGCCAAAGGTTAGTTTATTGTGTTTGAAACTAAGGTGCTTGAGTAAGGCCTGCACAACGTTAAAACAAAGTAGCTAAATTAGTAAATTAGGAGGGATTTAACTGTTTTATTGTCATTTTTTGTGCAGGAATGACTCAAGTCTAGAGGATCATTTTGCCTTTATGAGCTGACTAGAAGGTAATTAGCAGTTTCCACTGCATATACAACAATTGGCCGACTTCAAAGTATTCAGTGGTTTGGTTTGATTCAGATAAGCAACCTTCAGCTTGTATGTTTATCCAGGACTTATCTGAACTATTGGGGTTGAAGTAGGTAATAGGAACAAAACCTACAACTAACTGAAAGTTAATATTTTACATTAATAAAACACCAGCTATTCTTAAAGAAAGAAGCAGGAAGGACTGGAAAATTAGGACATACTCCTTGACTGATATGAATCACCTTAGCTCCATTAAAATTGATATAGACCATTGATATTTTCATTCCTTCTGTATGTGGAATCCTACAGGTTTTCCTTTTGGGGTATATGTCACAGGATCAAATTTACCTATTAATGTCAAATCTTTTACTTTTCATGTACTCCTTAGAACATTATTAGGCTTTTTGTATTCCCCTCTTGAAAACCTGCTTTGTAGCCCTTTCTTTTAAAGTTTTGTTTTAAATATGTATTCAGGCAGAAGTAAGTGGAAGGCACTTAAGTGATTGTGTTGAGCTCTGATTGTTCTGGATTCATTCTTTTCTCCTGCTGTCCCTTTCAAATGGCAGATGGAGACAGTAAGTTAATGTAATATTTCTGAAGGCAATTAAAATGGCTTTTAGGAACTTGAAGTATGTTCCACCATACTCAGTTGTAGAAATTGGCATCAGTGACTTTGCTGATGCCTTTGGACGTGAGATACTCAGTGACAGCTACTTCCCAAGCCAAGTATGGTGGACCTTTAACCATGGATGAGCTGGAATGGCTCAACTGACTTAGCGCATGAAGTCCAGTGGGTTTCAACTCAGCTGAATTTAGGTGAGGCTCATAAACTTCCATGCTATGAATAGGTGGGCTAGGAAGGTCTGGGTATATGTTTGCAGGTGTCAGCTGCGAGATTTCTACATTGAAAGTGAGGTTCAGAAAAACTAGCTGGTATGTGGGCTTTGTTTCTTTTTCCTTTTGAAGAGTGAGCGGTGGGTGTAGCTCTGGGGCATACAAAGGGCAGAGTGTCAGGGTACACCTCTGGTCAGAGACAGGTTAAAATCTCACTAAGAGATTGTTAAGCACTTCCTTTCTTTTCCTGTCTGCAGCTTGCCTGACCACCAGCCTACCCCTAGCTCTCTCCAAGTGTGCCTGTGTTACTGGCCAGCTCTCTCCTTCTTTCATGCCGTTTTCTTCAACTGAGCATCTGATGAAATCCAGCTCCCACTGTGCCTTGTGTTGGTGCTTGCATGACGCTGCTCTGACTCCCTTATTCAATCTGCTGGCCTGTGCCAAAGCTCAGGAGCGGTCTTAGTCTCTCCAATGCTTCTGCAGATTCTTCCATCCTGGTCTCCAGTTCTGAATTTCCCTTTTGCTGCCTGCAAGCTCTACCTGTCATAGCTACTTCTGGAGTGCCGTCCCCCAGCACTGCCAGCATCACAGAAGTGGCTCATGGGCAGGTGGAGTTCAGCTCCCCCTTTGCTGCTTTCCACAGGGAAAATGTCTGGTGTGGGGCAGGGGATTTTGTAGCATAGCTTGGATATGCACTTCAAGCAAGAGCAGTGTGACTGCACGGGTGGGCCACCTTACTTCTTTCTCAACCAGACTAATCCTTGAACTGAAAATTTCAGTTTAATATGCACATCTGTACATGCAGATTAGCCCAGGGTCATTAGCTTTCTTACAGAGAAAACACTTCAAATTAAAGAGCATAATTAGCGAGCAAATATGCAAGGTATTTTGCAGTCAGTAGTAATTTCAAACTTGGCCCTTGATTCTGCACAGTGCTGAAGACACTGGACCCACCCAGTAAAAATCTCACAAAGAGCTGAAGAGGAGGATAGGGCTTCATGCTCCTCTTTTGACAAGTTGCCCTGCGTGTGTAAGAGCTCACGCAGAACTTTATTAATATGCTGAGAATCTGAACACTTTTTTATTACTCAAAAACACTTCACAGGGACTTTGCTACTTAAAAAAAAAAAGTGAGATTCAGATGTATACTTTATACCTTTCAGTATTTGTCAAAGATTAAATTATCACAGCCAGCTCTTAGACTACTGATCAGCTCTTAAAAACATACCTGTTTCAGCTTAGGTAAGTGAATGGCCACAGCATCCACAGATTTCTCCTGTGTTCCTCTATACTTAGCCTGAAAAAATGTCTGAGAATTGCAAATCCTGAAGTGCAAGTCTTCTGTTGTTTAAGATCTTAACTGGAAGCAGTTAACACATTTGTAAATGATCTCTGTATATCAGGTTTCCTTTAAATTTGGAGTTGAATACAAAGTGATTTTGTGGGTATTTTAAGTTCCTCAGCTGTGACCCTCAAGTTTTCTAATACAGTGGGCTCAAAGATTTACTGCGGTAGGCCTGATAACTTGTCTTTATTTTCAGAAGGGCATAAAATATAGCCCAGATCATATCAGGACAGTGCACCCTACACAGCAGAGAATGACTGAGGTTAGCTGCTGAGGTAGGGTGTGGAAAGGGAATGGTGCCGTGGGCATCGTTTGACTGATTGTAGTTTTGTGCTTGGTGACTATGTATATGTTGCCTTCCAAAGTCTCTGGCAAGACTCCTGTTGGTTTCATGGGCTCTTTGATCAAGCTCATTTTGAATAAAATAGACTGGGAGAAAACCCTCAGAGGAGTAAATGGAAAATGAGCATTTTCCCTGCACAAAATGGGGTACGTGTTGCTTCTAATTTTTTTTTTCAGAAACGCTTTAGCTCTCCAAAGAATTAATTTTTAATTGAAACAATTTTGCATTAATAAACTAACTCTTTTAAATCAAATATTTTATTTCACTTAGTATGTCTTTTCTAGTTTTTCTTTTCTGGTGAGTTATTGTATTCTTTGCTTTGTGTTCCTTTTTGGTTTTCCCTTTTGCAAAATACCAGAAAACAGTGAAAGAGAGTGGGAAGGGAAACTAGTAGGAACATGTAATAAAAAATGTGAAAATTAACATTGGGTTGTTGGGTTTTTTGTCCCCAGATGGCTCAATGAAACTTCATTTTGCACAAAAAATGCGTGCTGGTCCTGTGCATGGGCAAACCAACCTTTTTTCGGTTAACAAAGTTGTCATATAACACACAAAGACATATAAAGTCTTTTATATATACAGACATATAAAATTTGGAGTCCCAAACCCCGTGGGACTCCAAAATGTCCCTACTTGGAGAGTCACCACCCACACAGAAGAGCCTGATGGCTTCTAGTTTATGTGGATGTTGATTCCCTTCTGTTATGAAAGTGAAAAGTTAAAAAGGAGGGATAGCTCTGCCGTTGTCAGTGTATCCATGATGATCTGCAGTGGCTGAAAAGCTCTCCCAGGGGTTTTGGTTAATAGATGAGGACAGCATGGCCAGGCTGGATGATGAAAGTTTCTAGCTCTTCTCTTACCCTCTGTCCTCCCTCTCCCTTCTCCGGTGCATGGGTAGCTGAGCAGCTCCTGAATGGACAGCAGAATATCCATTTTTAGGTAAATACCCATTTTTAGGTAAATTGCCTCTGATTTCAGTTGGCCTTCCAACAGTTGTAGTTTGTAAGGAGTTTGTCCAGTCACACGCCAGGAGCAGACATCTGGGGGGTGTTGCTGTCAGCCCTTTGGGGGGACATGATCCCTCTTGTCAGTCCCAGCTCTCAGCTCTACCTCTTCTGTTAACCGAGGGGACAGGATGGGGCACATGTAGAATGCTGCTCTACGATCTTCATCAGCAGCCTCCCACAGGATCATTGCGTTTAGCCAGACTGACATGCTTCTGTCTCTTCTAGATTGCAGTTTCGGAGGAAATACGTACAACAGCTCTATGAAATGGCACGTCCCTAGCAATCCCTGTGTTACGTACCAGTGCCAGGTAAGGATGTCATCAGTATCGTGCAAATTGAGTTGCAAGCTTTTCCCATGAAATTCTGAGTCTTTTTTATCCAAGCCAAATAAGCTGAAGTATTTTATACCCACAGCACAATATGGACTTTGCATTTAAAGTAGTTTAAATCCACTCAAATGTGGCCAGCTATAACCAAACATTCAGAAGGATCAGTTTTATATGACTTGACTACCGTCATATCCAAACATTGCTGAAGGAGAGTTACACAGCCGTGCCATTTCCTGCTGTCTTGACCTCGGAATAAGTCCTCTTTTTTTCCAGCATGCTAAGTCTTTTGGGAGATACAAATTATTATTTTAGTAATCAGACACTTTTGTGTGTATGTGTCCATGGGTTTTACCTGGCATATTCTTTAAGAGAAACCCACAGCCCACAGGCTCCTGCGCTGTAAACAGAGTGGTATTTTTGGTAGCTTGCCTATCTGCAACCATAATGTTTGCAAAATTATCCGTTTTCAAGCACAAAACAAGTAATTATGTAGGTAATTTTAGTTTCTCTCTGTGACTAGATCTGCAATTTTTGCTGATAAATTGATCCAGTTTTAATAATAACACTCAGACACCTACTAAGAATGGTAGCTGTTGGAAAAAAGAGAGATGAATGAGTTTGAAGAATTCTACAAACAGTGAAAAAGAGTTTCAAGATTTTTTTTGTCTGTTCTACAAAACTTATCCATGTTTTTAAAGACAAGTGCTGTGAGAGGAATGGAGTTGGAGCAGCAGTATTCTGTATCCTTAATGAAAATTTATGCATGGCTTGAATTTAGAAACTCTGATCACTACTAGCCAAGCGAAGTGAGCAATTCTTTATTGCCTGTTTCAGTGTCTAAATGCAAAACTGGTTGACCCTGTTTACCCTAGACCCACACATTTACAAAACAGGTTTCCCTTGCCTCCAAATGCAAAACTGCAAGTGGAAAAAAAAAAAAAAATTAGCAGCCTTGCCTTTTGTGCACAGATCCTCACACCTAGATTTGTTCAGGAGGACTCTTGACTTCTCCAACAAGAAGTACAGGAAATGTTAATTTACTAATACTTATCAGGCAAAGCATCAAAGATAAGCGTCTCCCCTTTACAGAACAAGATGCTCTTATCTGCTTTCTAAGTCTTTTTTCCTCCAAAGGGAGAGGGAAGAGAATGCCTTGTGTCTGGCCTGTTTTCACCAGAGCTGCTTGGCAGATTACTGAGGCTAAGGATTCCTGATAAAGCAGGATTCCTTTTCCTAAGAAGGTGCTTGGTTTCTTACCTGATGCGTTTTAAGGCAAATATTGTGTCTGGAGTCAGGGAGACTCAAGTGGGTCTTTTGACTGTGGATTAACCAGAATCCTGATACCAGGCAGCAGGTAGAAAAAGAAAAGAGGTTCTGTAATCCAGTGCTCCTGCAGCATGTGCTGTGCTTTAATTGTACCACTAGTAATTGTGGATATTTGCTTGTTAAAGCAACCACAATGCTAACAATGAACCTGTCTGATCTGCTTCTTTTTCAGGAAGGAGTGATAGTAGAGTCAGAGGTACAGTGTGTTGTTCATTGCAAAAACCCTTCCAAACTCATGGGAATGTGTTGTCCTGTGTGTCCAGGTGAGATTTCATGGGAACATGCTGTTCCACATGTGCAACTCTATTTCTAACGATAACCATCATTACCTGGGAGGTTGCTTCTACCTTCTCCGTTATACTTCACAAGTTACTAAGTTGTGGGCCAGTGGCTTGTGATGCACTAAAGACACAAGAAAAGCATGCTTAATATTTTTTTGTAGAGGACATGCAGACTAGGGGATGCAAAGGCAATAGCCTGTGGCAATATCCACATATGTATTTCCATAATTTTTCAGCGGGTCTGTCAGCTGGGTTTATCTGCCTGATGACTGGGATTTTGTTAGGAGGGGAAGTATAAGAGTAATCCTGAAAAAAGGGAGACTGCTTTTTGAAGGGGAGTGGGAACGGGTTGTCTTTGTGAAGCACAATGGCAAATTAGCATGGTTTTGTAGGCTAATTTGATTTTAACGGAGGTTTTGTAGGTAAGCATACCTACATAAGGTTGTGATATAATGCGTTGATTATATTCTAATTAGTTACAGTTTCTGCCAACATCTAATATGAACTCAGGGAGTAAGAATGAGTAGTAAAAAGCAAACGGCTTAGAAAAGTGTTTCAAAGCTACTTTTATTGGAAGACCTGACTTAGCCTCGACTTCATTGGTGCAAATTTATCTGCTGTAAAAGCATGCTTTCTTTTCCCCAAAAAGATATTTGGGGGTTCTCAAGGCCTTTGTAAAGGCTTTGAAAGTGATTTATATTGGAGAGGATGGTACGATTTACTTTTCGTATTGTCCTATGGTGGGGTGTGCTATAGAAAAAAAGCAGCATGCTTTCCTGAGCTAAATTTATTCAAATGCTGTTTTCCAGGTTGTATATTTGAAGGGAGACATTACAATGAAGGAGAAGAATTTAGGCCTGAAGGAAATAAATGTACCAAGTGCTCTTGTATTGTAAGTATTTGCCTTTTGGCATTGTATCTCCCAGTATGAACTTCAAAAGGCATGTTATTATTGCCATAACAAAGCAAAAAATATAAGGAATTCAACACTATTATGCATTCATCTCTTGAAGTTCAAGTTTCTATTTAAGATTTTACTGTACTGTATCACTCGTATTTTCTGTTTATTGTCTTTTTTGGACCTCGCATTGTGGGCAGATAGAGCAGGATATTTGGGAGAGGCTCAATGTGTTAAATTAGTGATGCTATTTTTTTGTGATGGAATCATGCAGGAGGAGGCAGAAAGCTTTTGGGGTTTCATCCATTGATCAACATTTATTAGATGTTTCCTTAAACTGCTCTTTCACAAGGATTCCATTCAGCTGTACGGGGCAAGGGCCTTTGCTCTGACTGAGTGAAAGGATGAGGTTAGCCTCCTTAGGCTGTCCCAGGTGGATTTTGGCTTGATGCTTAATGAAAAGGTCATATCCTGGATTTTATCCTTCACTACCAACAATATAGAGAGGAAGTAATAATTGCATCCTTTGGGTAATGAGTACAGGCTTCTCTTTCACTTCCATTAAGTTAGAAGATAATGCTGTATGAGTTGGGGCAGATAACTTTGACTTCATTGGTGTGATCTGAGAGACCAGTAAAATGCAAAGTTCAAATCATTGCTTTTGTTGCAATCTATGGGCTGGTTATCAGCAGAAAATGTAAGACTGGTGAAATTCACATTTCAGTAGACTGCCAAGAGTTTTGTCAGTACCAGACACAGCTCTCCTGCATCATGAAAATAAAAGAAAAAAAGGGAGGAGAGAAGAATAGAATTAATCTATCACACACATTTAATGAAGCTGCTGCAGAGAACTTGGACAAGAAAAAAAAAGAAAAAGCCCTGAGAATCTGCAAAATTAATTTACACTAAGTCATCACTGCTACTGTGGAGAATTAGGCTGCTCAGGTGTGGGTTTTTGGTTTTTTTTTTTTGGTGGGGTTTCTTTTTTTTTTTTTTTTAAGTTTTAATCCTGTAATAATGAAAATATGCCATCACACATGTCACGGTGATGAACGCCCTGGGCTCCTGCTCTGCTGAATGCCTCCTGTCCCAGGCTGAGGAACATTGCTCTCCTTCTGTACTTGGTGTACTCCCTCTCACTTTGGCTTCAGCTGTTAAGCAGTAGCTTTACACTCTGGCTTTCCTTAGTCATGTTCCTCAGGGGAAGGCAGGTCTAAATGGTTGAGAAGTCTGTGGAGACATGCTTGAGTCTTTACAGGCTGTGCTTTGCTCTTTTCTAAGTACTGCACAGATATTGCCTATTGCCCAGTTGTTGGCGTGCCAATATCTTCTTGATCGACTTTCCTTTGTTCCCAAAATAGCAAAAGCAACTGTGCCAAGAAGAGCACGTGTGTGTATGTGTATCTAGGGGAGAAAAGATAAAGAAATACAGGGTATATGGGGTCAGACCTGAGGGTCTTTCCTTGACAGTTGCCAGTCCCAGTACGTTAGAGAAGGAAACACATCAGCTACTGATAGTAAGAGATTTAAAGCCTCAAGCAAGAGGCTTAACGATCCCTTCTGAGAAAGGCGGTCTGACAGTTTTGGATGTTAATGACATCTGTATAAAATGTCCAGCTCTAATTCTGAATCTTACCGACAGCAAAGAAAACACCATCTGTGTGTAAGCCGCACCTGACCTCCCTTCCCTCTCTCTGGAATGCCTTTTTTTTTTTTTTTACTGCCTCTTGCCAAATTCCTTGAGAATTTGGGCCCGTGTTAATTCCTGTGTAATTTAAATTGGAAGCAAATAACGGGGGCATCCTCAGGGCTGTGATAGCAGTTTGCTGCCTGCTTTACATCCATTCCCTTTTGGGAATTGGTCCCCAGTAGATCTCTTATCTAAGCAGTTGGTGGTTGTCTTATTTAAAGATACCCATCTAGTCATGCGATGCGATGGGAACAGGTTTGGGAGTGATGTGCTGTAACTTGTGCAGGCTTCAAATAGATGAAAGGTAGCTCTTCACCCCAAATTAGATTTCTTCTGGGATTTGAGATTGTAACTATTTAGTGGGTGTTTTGTGGAAATGTTACAGAGGAAGTGGTACAAATTATAACCAAGGTATTTTGTGGGTGGGGGTGGTATAAGGATTCAAGACACTCACTTCAGGGTGTATTCTGTAAAGTAAAGAGGGACATCTGGAGTTTGTTTTCCCAGAGAGATGTAGAGCTGTACCACACTCACTAAATGTATTAAAATGAGGAATTACTTACAAAAAGGGAATTTTACATTTGCAGAACGATGCACTCAAAAGTCAGCAAGCCTGGGATGTGGGGCCCAATCTTCAGTAAGCTCTTTGGTAGTCCAAATTTGGGGTATTTTGAGCTCAAAGCAGTGCCTACCACATACTACTGAGCTTCTGAAGAATGCAAAATGGTTGTCAAGATGGGGGTATTTTGTTGTTGTTTTTAAAATACATGGCTTGTGCAAATGAGGACAAAGTAGGGATCTTAGGACTTGGGGACCCCGGTCTCAGCAGAGCAGATGGGCTGGCTGCGGGGCTTCCCTTGTGCTCCTCCACCCCAAAGGGCAGGGAAGGCCACGGCACGGCTACGGGTGGGTGATCCACTTGGTCCTTACCCACCATGCACTCAACTCGTTAATATGGCTTCTGTTTAATGCCATTTGTGGTTCTAGTTATTTCTACTGAAAACCGGACCAAACCCACCAAAACTCATTTCATGGAGGTCACTGAAACAACCCATTAGCTGATAACTTTTGGGTTGCTACTGAGCCAGGCCGCGCTTGCGGCAGTGAGGCAGAGATGAAAGGCCCTGTATTCCATTACGGCTCTCCTGAGCGAGCTGCTCCTTGGGGCGACTAAGATTTCTTGCTGAAAATGAAAATGTATCACCTCTCACTCAATGCATATTGCCTGTCAGGAGCAAACGAGCCGGCTTTTAATGATTTGGTTTCTCTGGGGAGAGGCATTTCTGTAAGAAAGGTGGACAGGATAATGGGGATCTCCTCGCACCCTGGCTGAAACCCAGCTGTCTCGCAATAATTCATCTGTCTGGCCCATGTCTGCTTTTCGTGATAGGCCAGCGGCCCCTTCTAGAGAAACCTTGGATATTTTCCCTGCCATAAGCATCTACTTAAATGAAGGACTGGCTGCTTTAATCAAGTGTTATTTCTCAGATACTACTTTTATGAGGTTGAGAGTGTGTTTCTGCTTGCACAGTGAGAGCACTTGGCTTACATGTTTTGTTTCCAACAGCCTGCATTAAAATAGTCAGACTGTGATTATNGGGGGAAGTGGAGGGGGAAGGAGAGAGAGCCAGGGAAGGAAGAGGGGAGGTTTGGCAGGAAAGTGACCTTGCGTGAGAGTGGTAACCATGGAGAAGCTTATCTTTAAATGGTAGTATCCAAACTCATAACCAGCCCATTTTGACTCACAGCACTGTTACCCAGACCATGGGCGCTACGCCTTTCGGCATGCGAGGCATGCGGCGGTACAAGGTACCACCATGCTGAGAGCGCGCAGCACTATGGAGACGCCACAGCCCAGGGTCCGTCTTCCTCCACACCCCTGCGGGGAGAAGGGGAGCTGAGCCGACCTGCGTGGGAAAGGGTTGGAGGCTGGATTATGGCATTGCTGGGATGGCCGAGGGCCTGGAGCGGGAAGGGTCATGCTGTCTGTCTGTCCTGCAGGGAGGCACGTCGTGGGGAGGACCATTGGCAGGGCAGTTGGTCACGCACGTTTTTTCCCCAAGTAGCATCATTTTGCTTCTTAGCTGCTCTTCCACAATGATTTGAAGCAAGTGAAACCCAAATGGCTGGAAGCAGAGCACACGGGGATTAGGGGCCCTTGGAGAGCCTAATTCAAAAGCATCCTCGGCTTGATCTCCTTTGCATCATTGGGGGCTTTTATACTGCTGCTCAGGCGTGCTCAGAGGGACTCAGGATGCACACAGCTCCTGGCCTGCAGGTGTATGCGCGGGTCCCTGCAGGAAAAGTCTTGTCACTTAAGTTCCTGAGTGCTAGGGTGCAAAAACTGCATAATGAAAATTTTGCACAAAGAAAAGGAAATCGCACCGAGGAAATCTGCTCCTAAATCAACGAGTAACAGGCGTTGCAACTGTGATAAGTAATGAGAAACTACGTATGTTAGTGTTTTGGACACTGAGGGTGGAATTCATCTTGTCTAGCTCCAGCTATTCAGAAGTAATGTGTCTGGTCTGAGCTACTTATCTGGGCTCCTCTTCAGCTAATGGAGAGAGAGAGAGAGAGATAGATGTGGGATGGATTACTCTCTGCAGATGCCTATCTTCCTCTACTAACTGCAGGGGGAGCCTACCCGCCTCCCTGGCCTCTCAGATGGCTGAAGATAGCTGAGCTGGATCCGCCCCTGCAGTCAGCTGGGGGATGAAGCACCCTGATACAGTTTTAACTGCTTGGCTTTAACAGATATTGGGAGCTGCTGGAATACGTTCCCACCACAACACACTGCAGGGAAGGTAGTCCAGTCTACTGGGAAGCTCAGGGGAACACGCAATTAAGTGTATCCTCGGTGAAGGCTGGTTGCGGAAGCTATGTCCAAATTCAAATTTCCGTCCTCAATGCAGTGCCAAACACTGATCTTCCCAAATTTCCATGTACTCCTTCTGCTTTAATTCAGCCCCAAACTCCAGCAGACACTGTCTGCTCCCACTTTTGGGCGCTAAGAAACATAGACAAAGAGTTGTAGTCGAGGGTGGCAAAGCAAAGAGTTGGTCTTTTGGTAGGAGGAATGTTCACTTTCTTCAAGTCAGTGGCATAAACTGAAGGGGCTGGCTTACAGGTGGATGCAAATGGAGAATAGTAAGCATTCAGAAATGGGATATGGAGGGGGTACTCACTGTGTCTCTCTGGGAAACCCCCCCCAATGAGTTTGTCTGCAGATTTTTTGCAAGGCTAGAAAGTTTGGCTTTCTGACGAGCCTAATAAAAACACAGCCTTCCAGGTAGGTGAAGAAGGGTGGCTGTAAAGGTAGGTGTGGAAGAGCAAGGACTTGGTATGCACTGAACTTCCTGCAAGAAAAATAATGCAGCATAGAGACATAGACAGTGTCCTGTCATTTATTCTTTTTTTATCTGATTTTCTTCAGACTTCAGAAAGTATACTCACTTCCAAGGGGATTGTACAATACGTGCTCCATGTCTGATATATTAAATTCCTTTAATTCTGGAAATACCAAAGTTTTAAAAAAGAAAATTTGGACATTTAAAAAAAAAGTTGTTTAGAAAACTGTGAGGATTTTTCTTTGCTCTCCTTGACATGAATAGCCATTTTTAATCTTTATTTTGATTTCCATCAAAAATGCAAACATTTTCTCAAAAAATGTGTCTTTGAGAAAGTTTAAAATAATTTTAATAAAAGTAATAAAGTTAAAAATAAAATTAATCACAGCTTTTCTGAAACACAAGTAAAGCCTGGAATAGCAATGCAAATGGGCATAATTCAGTGTAATTATTCAGTGTAAATGATTAATATTCATAAGCACTTCAAATCTCAGACTTTAGAAGGTGTCTTTCTGTGACACGGTCTCATTTCCTTCCTCTGTGGACATAAGTATTTCATCCTACATCTCTCTTACCTGCAGAGCTTCCTAGCTCACCAAGTCCGACTGCATTCCCAGCTCAGGCTGCAAAGACCCTTTGTCAGACTGCTAATTTGGGTGAGGATCAAAGGAATTTTTCTGTGCAGCGAGAGATTCTGTCCAGTTTGGGCACATTCTCAGGGGAGCAGAGGTATTGAGCAGCTTCCTGAAGATCTAGATGACTCTTTAAGGATTGTGGTCCCAGAACACGCAGCATCTTTCTCATATCCCTTCCTTCCTCAGAGTGCTCTGCTTGTCCCTCCTGCCCTTCAGGATTCAGTTCAAATTTTCCTTATGTGCTTCAGCATGGTCCATGGTCCTCTGCTGTGCAGACAGGTCCACCTTCAGCTGTTCTTCCTTCTTTTGCGTCGTTTCACATGGGTAGCAGTACCCAGTTGTTATTATTTCTGAGATGGCATCTATGGTCACCAGTCTAGGATGAGTGCCCATTATGCTTTATATCATAAGGATATGTATTCCTGTCCCCAAGAGAAGAGAGTGAGGAAGAAGAATGATAAAAGGGTGATTTGATAAAGAAAGATGAAAGGTTTATTTGGCAGATTTTTTTGTGGGGAATTTTTTCCTGCTGGGAATGGAGGGTGGGAATGCTGAGGAATTGGAGGAAGAAGCTCTGCCTTTTTATATAAGGCTCTTGTTTAGACAGACTGTTTCTCCAGTTTGAGGATCCAAGATGGTATTGCAGTAATTAATGAATTAAGTGATACTAGAAGCCATGAAAGACTTAAAACTTCCTGGGTACCTGAAGGACCTAAGTAAATGCTGATTAACAATACCCCCTGACTACGCATTGCATGAAAAACCTCTTGCAGTGCACAGAAAATTTATCATTTAAAGTAAGTGAATGCACAGAGCAGGATGGGTTCTGCATACCTAAAGCATGTAAAGAAAAAAAATAGTGCAGGTTGACCACTTTTAAATGGTCATGATACAGGTTTATACCTTGAGTGTAAGCTGCTGTTTTTGACAGCAAAGGAAAAGAGATTATACTGTTAGGTGTCTGTCCCCTGTCTCATTAAACTTTTCCTAATTAACAGGCTGCGATTGATTGTTCTTATTGACAAAGAAGAATTAAGTACACAGAGCTTTAACAATAAAGGAGAGCTGTTAACAGGCAGCCTCTGATGAGGGGACTAGTTTTTATTGGCATTGGGCTGCAATGAAGACTGCAAACATCTCTGCTATAACTCACTCCTTGCAAAGGCGAGGAACTGTCTTGAGAAAAAACAAAGCAGTAAGATGTCAGAGGACAAAGAACCTGGTTTAAGTAAGCAAACAAACAAACAAAAAAAAGAACCTGCTGGCCAGCAGGGGATGAAAGGGTCGCACGTGGTTTCAGAAGTGTCTGGCGAAGACAAAGGTTTTATGTGAGATGGCTGTAGCACTTCTTGTAAGTGGCTTCAAATGGGAATGCGTGTGGCATCTCCTGGGAATGCTTGTGTGCAGAATTGATTTGGGTCTAAAAGATTCCCAACAAGTTGTGGTAGGAAGCAGTAAAAGCAGTAGCTTGTCAATTAACCAGGCTTTTGTTTACCAAACATTTTATGAAAAGTCCAAGACCCTTCTGGCTGGTCTTACAATGAAGGAAAGGCTGAGAAGAGTAGGAGTGTTTGGCTTTCATGTTTGTCACCCTATCATTTTAAATAAACTTGGATGTCACAGGTTTAGGGGTTGCTATGGAATAACAATAGTTAATAATTTTAAACTTGCACACAGGCCTCTTGTGTTCTGAGACAAGATGTCTTGGTATGCACAATACTGCTAAATGAATTTGCACAAGAGGGCTTAATTAACTGCTTCACACCTACTTGTTTTCCTTTGTCTGATTTTCAAAAGTAAAAATAAGAAAAAAATATTAAAGAGTGGAGGCAATACATTGCTACATGTGGGGCTTTGGGTTTTAGTTTTTTCCCCTCTCTCAAGTCTGACCTCTGCATCACTTTGGGTACCATATCTTTTTACTTAATCCTGCTGTAGCCATTAACTTTGTTCATATTTAATATCTTATGTAGAAGACATAAAGTGAAACTTGCGATCATTAAGTTTGAATGGCTGTTGAGATACAGTGTGATTGCCAAATTCCATCTTGACTTGCTATCACTCTGCCTAAATTACCCTTGCTCTGCATCCTACAGCATTGCTTTTGTTTTCTCTCCTGGAAGCGTTTTGTGTTGATAAGGGAGCAAGTTTCCAACCCTGCCTGCTAAACTATTCTCCAGCTGGAACATGTGATAAATGAACATTTCTTACAACAAGCCAGTCATATAAAAAAACTCCTTGGATTCCATCAACTTCGTAAATGTTAATGAATGTATTTGTTACTTTTGTTGCCTTATTTAATGATGAGACAAGCACATTGGATAGTCAAGGGGAGGAAAATGATACCCAGCAAATTATTTTCAGGATTGTGACAGGCTGTAACTCTTTTATACAATTCATCCTCTTAGGCTGAAAGTGGGATAGGCAGAATAATTCATTGGCTGTCAAAACAGACATGGGAAACAGAAAAGGGAAAAAAAAGTTCTTTGAGACATGACAGTGATATACTTATTCTGCCTTTAACCTGTCAGAAATAAAATTTGACTAGGAGCCAAAACTATCATAACATCTTTGGCACTCTGTTGTGGGTACATCAATCTGAAGAAAAGATGCAGGAATCCTTGTGGGCAGCTCAGGGTTAGAGTCAGCAGTGGGATGTAAGCCCCCAGTTTCCGTTGTAGGTGCTTAAATACGAAAGGTGAGTCCTTAAAAATGCATTCTAACTCCAGTGATAGAAATCGCCTGGATGTCTTAACTTTCTTCCAGGAAGTCGCGCTCTCATGGTACCTAAACTTCTGTCCCAAACGTGTTTAGAACACCATTAAACTTGACAATCCCAAGCTTCATCGAAAATCCAATAAGTTTTCAGCTGTCTGCCAGAGGCTTTGTAACAAAGCATTGACATTTTCTACAGAAAGCAGATGGGGGGTGGGAGAGTGTTGTTGGTGGTGGGTTTTTGTGTATTGGTTTTTGTTGTTGTTGTTTGTTTTTTTTTAACTGGAGTTCAGTGGCATTACTCAATATTTTGTGCTAAAATCATTGAAATGGAAATTTCTTTATCACCCCTACTGGATGTCAGAGCCAAGGCAATTGAAAGTGCAAAGTCCAGATTTCCAGCAGGCTCAGATCTGATGTTTGAGATGTATGAGCCCAAAAGGATTTCAGGAGCTTGCATGCTTTGTGTGGTTTCCTTTCCCTTTTTTCTTTTCTTTCCCCAGAACTCAGTACCAGGAGTTTTCTGAGACTAGGACAGAAGCTAATGTGCCCTTGCCAATGGTATCTTTCTTCACATGAAAAAACAGAGCTGGCCTCAGCTCTGAGAGCATAGCAATGAGGAGAGTCTTGTTCCTTGTACCGTCCTCTGCTTTGCACCCAACTATTCACCATGCTGAACAAAAATTTTAAAATGAGACAACGTATGTGAAAATAATTAATTCCAAGAAGTCTAAGGATTTTGTGCTTTCAAGCACTCAGTCTGTTCTCTGCCCCCTCGCCTAGTTGCCACATAACTTTCCTTCTCCTGGATGCAGTTGAATAGCAATCCTTCCCAGCAGTCTCAGTTGCTGATGCACTAGTTATTCTTTCAGCAGCCAGCTGAACTGCCCTGCTCTCTGTCTTTTGAGGTCAGTTTTTTAAATTCCCCAAGGTTCCTGCAATTACCATTCCTCCCCCATCTAGGTTTTTTAGTGCTGCACTTAAGCAAGTATGGGTATGTACATGTCTGAGACCTTGCAGGGAGGGAAAATCCTATGTTTATTATACCTTCTGCTATCCACTCCTCTTTGTGGTTGACATGCACGTTTAAAATACCTTATCAGTAGTGCTTGCACAGCATCTGCTACTATGACTTTGTCTTTTTGACTGTGAACCTGATTCTAACGCAGTGAGCGTTTTCTCAAGTAGCTAAATGGGAATAGGACCCATAAAAGTTGACACCTGGTGGAAACCAAGCCAGGGAGGCATTTTCTTTCCCTGTGGTGGTGTTACATTCCTCGTGGTCAGCAGTAATAGCTCTGCCTCCTGAAGTATGGGGCTGTGGGGTTTTACTCCATGTTCAAATGGGCACCGCTTGAAACTTTAGCTTTAGTTTATGGTGTTTGGAGGGCACATTCTTGCTTTCTGAGTATCCAGTGCAGCAGAGGTAACAGCAAGCAATTATATAAAATGAGCAGTAAGTTACACGCTAAATTGAGGGCCGAGAGAGATGGAGGGAGAAAAAATGTGCTTGTACATCAACAGGAATATCATCAACCTGTGTAGCACATTTGTTGTTGTTCCCCTGCGACTGTTTTTGCAGTATTTCTCCAAGTCAGACAGGAAGCTAATATGGATACTATTAATACATCTAATGACCAAAAGTACTTTTTGCAGTTTTCATAATGAGGGCCTGTGTTTCTATTCCTAAGTAGCTTATCTGGTGGCCTCTCATTTCTAGTGCTCTCTGTGAAATCCTTTATCTCAGACTTTCTTCAAACTTATGGAAAGAGAAGGTGGCAAAGTTCCCAAACTGGACTTGGATTTTGCTTGCTTGTTCCCTGATACGCCTCTTCAGACTTCAGTGAGTAGCCTGTTGTACTCTGATTATAATCAGTTTTTGATTCCTGTCTGATTTTTCATGTAGGGCAATGGCTTTCAAACAGAGAGGATGTTCCCTTCTCAGAATGTGACAAGGTTTAGGGGAGAGGAGCCACATCATACTTCATAAGGAATAATTTTTTCCTTCATGACGTAGTGGTTGCAAAACAACGTGTAAAGCGCATCGTGCTCCAAGGAGAGCAAGCAGCGCTCAAACTCATGGGGACCCCGGAGCTGCTACAGCAAGGGAAAGTGCCAACTTGCCCATGAAAACCCCGGGGTATCCAGATGGTACAGAGATAAAAATCTGCAATTTCCAGCTCCCCACAAATTCCTTCATCTGTCCTTCATTTTGAATTCTGTCTTTTTCTGAATACTTATGTTTGTTAAAGTGGGGAAGCACACATAAGATGTGTCCTGGAAGTGGGCAGGTGAAAGCAAAGGCAAAAAAAGAACTCATAATTTCTAGTGTACAGAATTTATACAGTATTTGTGCTCTTGGAAGCAAAGCAACCCAGTCATACTGGGAGCAGGAGCTTTAAGACAGTGTTACAGAAATAATGTCTAAAATCTCATTTGAAATTCATATCAACTTTTATCAGATGGAAGACTTTCTCCTAGGGATGACACTTGCCCACAGAAGGAAAGCTAAAATAAAATGTAGCATACCACACATGTCTGAATAGCCTGAAATATTCTTATCTAGAATGCCAACAAGCATATTTGTGGTTCAACTACAGAATAAAAAACAATTTAATATTATTAATTAAAAATTATTTAAGCATGCAAGCTCTGGGTGGTGTATAATATTGAATATATTAAACTCCACTTCCCCATTTCCCCAATGCTGAACAGTAATTTGGAGAAAATTTAGTCTTCTATAATAGCTTGCAAAATTACCAGTTTAATAAATCAGAATCAATACGTTGAAAATGTGTAGGAGTGTGAAAATTTGTCTTCAACAGCCAGAACACCAGAATGAAGATGTGTCAGCCCTATGAAATATTATCAAGATGTTCCTCTCCAGTCTGTTGACAGAAATGAAATGTAAATTTTTTTTTCTTTTTTGAGCACTCGGACTTTCAACATTTCAGTGCAGAAGGGAAAGCAATGAAAAGAAACAGGATGGAAATTTTCAAACGTGGTAGCTGATGGTTGTGCTTTTAGTTTTGGCTTTCAGTTCCAAAATCTAAATGGCCTCAAATAAGATAGTACTGTATACCACCACCTCATAGTTGAGTGAGAAAGTCTTAACAGCGCTGACTTTGAAACCCTGGCCCTAGGGAAGAAGTTTCTTTTAGTCCTTTTAAACCCGATTTCACTTAGACTCCGTGTCTCCTCCTTTTATCTGAATTAAACAATGCCAAACTTAAAAGGTTACAAATATTAAAATGAATGTGGTTTTCTATGATAAAGTTGAGATAACTTTGTTTGTAAAAACAGAAACCGGGAGCTGGGTTGGGTGGTATAAAAGTGAGAAACTAATTATGTCCACTGCATAATTTTATCACCTATTGCTAGAGTGCTGTCAAAACAGCAGACTGCAGGCTTTGGAGATTGCTATGTGCTATCTCTACATTTTGAAAAACAAAGCTGTTTTTCATGTAATGCCGCATGACCTGTGATTTCCTGGCTTAATTAGGCTCATTTCAGTGGTGTTAACTGGGGGGTAGATCGAGCCCTGCATTTGCCACTTAAGGTTTTGATACTCAAGGGCAAGTGCTGGCAAACTTGATGGTGACATCTTGCCTAATGATGGCTCGGAGGCTAAATGATAAATGTTGTCTAAACGGATTGTTTTGAAATATTGGAAAAAAGTAACATTACGGGG